>UXGD01000973.1:0-42175 GCA_900474315.1 Torymus auratus
TCCGTATCCAAACGTCCGTTCGTTTATAGTTAATGACGTTTCTTTAATGTAAAGATTTTCTTCTCTCTGTGTACGTGACACTATATTCAAGCAATATAAAACGACGAATATTTCATCTCGGAAGCTAGCATGTATATACATAAAAATAGCCTATTCAATTTCCATAAAGCATCGTTGTTTATAGCGAAATAAAATACGCGTACCACGCGATACAGAAGTCGAGAAAAAAAGAACATCCTCGCCAATCTGCCTCTTCCAACGTATAAACAAATAACTTACGCGGCGAGACTATAACACTATGCGCGGCGGCATAACTCGCATTGTGTGTCTCTGCCGAGAGACCATTTTTAACGATCCATATCTCGCTTCTATTAATCAAGCCGCAAAACCTCCTCCGCATGAGCCACTGGCCCGCCCAACCCTTGCGCAAAAAATCTCTCTTCCTGCGCGCGTCAAACGTCGTCGCGCCGGCAGATAAAACCTCGTCCCGGTCGAAAGAAAAAAACGAGCGCCGCACCGCCGCGAAAACAAAACGCCGAGGAAAAAAAATCCGCACACCGCTGTGTGTGTGTACACCGTTATCGGGCCGACTGGCTCGTAATTTTTTCAGCCCCCCCTACTTCCACCCCGAGGGGATTCACGATTTTCTCTGTGCCGAAGGAAGATGTATAGAGGTGGTATACATACCTAGAGGCCTCCTCGAGGATCCGCGATACATGCGTACCTATACGCGCTCCCCCGGAACGAGAGATGGCCTACTCGATCGCACACGTATATAAGTGCGTAGTGTGCGAAAGGTAAGAGGGATCAAGTTCATCTTTGCACTTAAAGAAGGGCTCTATTTAAACTCGAGGAGAGGTGCGGAAGGTGGCACGGACAGTATTATATTTTATATACGTCATGTGTGGTTGCACGAATGAGATCTTACATCTTACACTAGATTTTTGGGATATGTAGAGCATTTTTTCAACTTGATTGAGCTGAAATTTTCCTTACTTAATCATTAAAGATTCTAGTTAATCAAGTCTCTAATTTAGTAGTTGAAGTTAAGTTTAATGTGAAAAATATTAAAATTTATTAACAAAATATCTTATTTATTTATTTATTGTTTTATTTATAGAAAGCTACAAGGTAATGTACTTTTTTGGATATTTATAAATAATAAATCCAAAATCAATCATAAAATTCGTAATGACTTTTGCCCATCGAATCGCTATGAATATTGATTAATTTTATATACGTTCATTACATAAATCATTCAATATAAATCATTACTTACTTCAACAGACCACGTAAATATCTGAATTATCATATGTCAAACGATAATCTTTTTATGAAAGAATTAAGAATCTGGTTCAAGATACATTTATGGCACAGTTATGTAAAAGTACTTTTATAATAGTTGTGAAACATAATTTTGTGAAAAACCAAATTTTTTAAATGATTTTAATGAAAACTTTAAAAAAGATATACTAAAATCAAATTATACAGTAATAACATAACAATTACCCAATCAAAATAATTTTCTTCTCGTCGATAAATCCACGATAAAAAAACCCTGCAAACCCAAAAAACGACAATCCATAAATGTCAGATTACTTATTATTTATATTTTACCCCTCCTCAGAAGCCAGTCACATACATATACTTATGCGCACTTATTTCTCGACGCGTCGCAGATCCAGAAGCGCGTACAAAGAAGCGAGAGCCGGGCTCTATACATCCCAAAAGATCCGCGTCGCCCTTGAGAAAGGCCGGCCGCGGTCAACTCCTATACTCCTCATTCCTATTTCCCAGGACCGACGCCCGGGGGAAGGAGGAAAGAGAAAAATATAAACGTCGGCGAAATATGCGCTAAGGGCTGCGGGAAACAGACCCTCGAACTATATTCGAAGGCGGGCGGAATTTATGCTCGCCGCGCGCGCGCGCCTCTCGCGCTAAAAGCTCGTTCCTCAAGGCTTGATTTATGTCTCGCAGACGTTATATTGCGTGTGTATCGCGTCTTATAGGAGAGAAAGGAAGAAAGGGTCGGACACGAGAGACAGGGCCAACGGGATTTTCTTGTTTTCCGTGTATGTGATGCTCTTTGTCGTCGTTATTACTTTTATTCGAAAATCAGAGTGTATACAGATATATATAAGTATTTATATGTATAGGTGCTGTCGACGCGGAGGCCTTTTCTTATCTCCTTTCTCGACAATGTTAAAATGTTAGAAATTGTTAGAAAAGTTTTGGACAACGAATATCGTTAATGGCTCTGCCTATAGCTTCTTTTTCTGCTCTTCTCTACAACTGACGTACCTATATAACATTGTACAATTTATGTAAGGAATTCATTTGCCTAGTTAGCTATATAATGGCAAATGTTGGCTCTAAAGTTTAAAAATTTTTTTTACGTTTGTATGGTTTACACGCAAATTACGAAAAAATATTACACAAATCGATTTTATTCGTAGGGTTTATTGTGAGTATGGTTTAATACACATATATATAGCGAGCGTCGACCAAATCATTTGCAAAATTTATAATACTTGCATAAGTACGTTTGCATACAATTATAAGCCGCGCCGCACGTAAAAAATGAGCTAATTCTTTTAGTAAGATTACTGCTGCTGCTGCTACTGCTCCACCAGACTTAAACGATTAAATAAAAAAATTGATTATTTATTCGCTAAATTGCATTATCTTACAATTTCTATCAAATACGCTACCTTCTGCGCAATATTCTTTACAATAAAAATGCAGAGTCGAAGTTTTCATTAGTCTCACAAGCAAAATATTCATTTGTATGGTTAACATCGCTACGAAATAAGAGTTGTTAACATGTTAGAAAGCCTATCAGTGAATGGAAGAGTTTGCAAATTTTTTTGCAAAAAAACTTATGCAGAGCAAAAACAATAAATAAACATTAAATTTCACCATTGCGCGTGCAACGGTATTCACATGCACTGTTCCAAACAATATTGTAGAAAAACAATCCTCTTTTTCCTGACATAATCATTATTCTGCATTGAAAAGCAGCCGTAAAATTAAAACTAATTCGACACCTTTATTTGCGATAAAAGCACACCCCATTCCAGCTAACCGCAGGCAAGTATTGTGAAATCATCGCGCATTCTACATCTTCCATGTATAAAAACGTATTCGATAAACACCTAAATCCTCTTCTAACCATTACGTTTCCCCGAATGGATGACGAAGAGTCAATGAAAAAAAAAATGGAAAGATCAAGAGATAGAGAGACGTTAGACGAAGTAGGCAGCCAGCTGCGCCATCTTGTCCTTGGGCGGACGGGGTTTGCCCCGACTGCGGCCCTTGGCGTGGCCCCGGCCTCGCGTAGCCACGGGCTTCGATGCCACAGCCCGGTGCTTCTCCACCAGGCTCGTAAACGCTGGTGTGCAGAACACGCAGCCCGTCATCTCCGTCTCCTCGTTCGGTAACTTGCTCTTGTCCTACGATTAGAAAATGGATTTTGATTTATTTTCTTAACTTTTTCTTTTAAGTTAGTAATTATGATACATATATATATTTTTTTTCATAAATGGAAGCTATGTTTATCTTCTCTTGTACATAAAATTAAAACTTTTCAAGCATTTTTTTTTTTAAATAGAATAATTTGACATTTTTTCAGTCAATTATTGTTTATTTTTGTAAAATATGAGTCATTGAGCTTTACTTGTCACGTGTAACAATTATGTAGGTATTTATTTTACTGTAATTATGGACGTTAGCATTTAAAGGTATAAAAATAGAAACTTTATATAATAGTTCAAACAATTTTCTCACGATCTCGGTAAAAGAGTTATTTACCACGAATAAATAGAAAAATAAAAATTCATATTTTACCTGCTTATACTCAACAGCGACAAGTTGAGAACCGCAATCGCACACTTCGTCCGCCTCTACTATAACTTTATGAGCATTTTCGAACAGATGAATGATAACGTCGCAGCGATTGCACACGAGCTTCCACTTTGGCGCGGCCGATGGATCCAGCACCAGGATACCGCTGTCGCACTCCAAACAGCTCGACAGACCGTTAGAATTCAGCCCGTGCGGGCAGGTCGGATGCGTGCAGGCGTTGCATCCACTTTGACCTTTTTTCATATCCCTAAATAAAACGATAATAAAATGTCATGTCAATCGATCAATCAAATAAGTTCCATAATTTTTGTAAGAAAAAAAAATTAACGTAATCTTACCTAAAGGGCGGATTGTTGTAGCAATACGGGCAGAAGGTATAACTCTTGCCACGCGTCCCGGTGGACCAGGACAGCAGCTCAAAGTCGTCGAGCGGGCACTTAAGCTCCTTATAGATCCTGATGTTCCCGTTCTGCGGCAGATTGTACGTCTCATTGCAATGGGCGCAGTGGAGCCGCGACGGCTTCGTCTGGATGTACTTCATGTAGCGCCGACACTTACCGCATCTGCATACAAAACGACATTATGGTTTTAGACTTGGATCAGTGACGCGCGCGTGCTTCGTATTCCGGTTTAGTGAGCTCGATACGTGAATCTATGTGCATTGTAGTATCAAGCGCTCTCTTTTACTTGGTTGTTTTTTTCTTTATCTTTTTTTTTTTATAAATTTGTATATTTTTGAGTTAAAGCTTGTATTGGCTTTTTATTAGTGTATTAGTTGAGAAGCTAAAACACGTCGAATTAGAGACAGACGTTAAAGTAAATAATGGAATATTATAACTTCCCTTATTATCGAGTAAAATAAACTGAAAAGAGACAAAAACTTATATTACATTTCTATACTATAATGCATGATTTCGATGGGACATATTTTTAGCGATTCTAGTTTGCACATTTAAACTATTGAATTATATGTGAATTTTTTTTTAAGGCAAGTTATATCGGACGTTTGTATTATTATTATAAAAACAAAACTTTTATCGAACGACAAAAGATTTTCATAGAAATGTTTCATTCATTATTAATGCAAACGTCGACGCGTGCATTTGCATAATCGAGAGATAGAGCAAAACTGCAGTCACGGACCTCGAATGCGACTTTCCGGATGCCGAGAGCGGAGAGAAGGAGACCTCGAACAGTTGATCCATCGCATCGATGCTCTGGACGAAGTAGTGGAATTTCTGCTTGAATATCTCGACGGTATGCAGTAGCACCGCGTGGAAGTCCACTCGGCCGCACGCGATGAGATTCAGCTGCTCCTCTACCGCCGAGCGCATAGTTGGCAGCACGAGCTCCGGATCGATCTGCGGCGATTTTTTAGAAAAGTTTCGATGAGATTGTTATGGTCGGGGGGGGGGTAGTTTGTTGGCAAAAAAGTTACTTACTTTTTGGTAGCCGTGGACGAGGACGATGCCGAGCGATGTGGGCACAAGTTTTCGCCCGGATGCGACGTTGACGTAATTTCGAATGCAGATGTTGTTGATGTGGACGGGTATGGAGGCGTCCGTGCCGATACCGTGCTTTTCCATCAGAGTAATGAGCTCGGACTCGGTCAGATAATCCGGAGGTTGGGTGAAACACTCCAGCTGTTTAGCCTGAAAATTTAAAATTAATATTAAGTTCGTGTGGTTTCAAAAAGACAGGATTGTGCTCATAACAAAGAAGAGGCTTTAATTTAAAGAAAATTTATTTTAACTTACATCTACAATCCTAGCTCTCTCGCCTACTGAAAATCTAGGAACTGACTCATTGTTGCTCAACGCCTGCCAGCTCAATAAACTAGTGTAACCTGGATCTATCAAGGAATGTCCCGTAACCGTAAAAGTTTCAGTACCGATTTCAAACTTTGCAGTAGTACTGAGATACTTGCAATCTTTGGCTAGCTGAAATTTTCAAATTTATTAATTTTCTCATTAATTACAAATTGGATGTAAGAAAGCATAAAGAATAGCTATTAAATATAATGATTTACAGTTGCAATAAAATGCCTTGTAATGTAGTCGTAAAGCCGCCAGGAATCGCCGTCCAATTCGTTTCTACTGGCTGATTTCATTGGAGTTATAGGAGGGTGATCACCAGCATCATGACCTTTTTTCGGCTTATTGATTCCAGTACTTAAAATTTTACGAACTTCGTCTCCCCAATCTGAGCTATTTTGCTGCTGCTTTAGTGTTGATCTTAAAATAATAAGTGTATATAATTTTTATTAGCTTCGATTGACGCGAAAAAAATTAATATTCCAATAAAACCTACTGTAGGTCAAAATTTTCTGGATATGATGTAGTTTCTGTTCGAGGATAACTTATATAACCTTGAGTATAAAGACGTTCGGCAATTTGCATAGCGTGGTGTGGACCCATACCCAATCCAGAGCTGGCAACTCTCATTAACTCTACAGTGTTCAAAGCTATTGGCCTTGGCTTTGATTTTTCAGTGCTTTGGATACTTGCCACACTAAAAACAATAAATTCTTGTGTCACTGCTTTCCTTAAAAATGTAACTCAAATTTCATGTCAAAAATACTTACACAGCGTGGTCGTGTTCTTTGACGTGACCAAGAAATATGTTTGCTACTTCTTTATCAAAAGATCTTACTCGTTGCCAACTTAAAATTATATCTTGGCCATCTGCAGATTTCACTGTGACCTAGATAATTAATTTATTTTTGGTAAAAATTTAAATGTAATTATTTTTTTTAAATAATTATTAATAAAACTATAATACCTGAAGAACCCAATATGGATCTGGTTTAAAAGTTTGAATTTCATCATGCCTTTGGACACAAAATCCTAATGTAGGAGTTTGGCATGGACCATATGAAATTAAGGAAGCATCTAAATCACCATATTTTCCCTAAAAATCATGTAAAGTAATGTTACATCAATTAGATTTCAGATTATTATTATATATCAATTCAGTAAAAGGTCTGGGCTTTTTTATTATTTGTAAATTTTAACTTACTTGGAAAAATTTAGTCTGGAACCTTGTAAATGCACATCCAATGCGCAAATCAAGTTCCTGACGAGCATCAACACTCTTGGCTTCATTTTCATTTGGCTTTGCAAGATTTGCTAATGCAGCTTTTATGTCTTTTTCAGTAATTGCAGAGAATTTAGCTCTCCAAATATCCTATAGTAATTTTTATTAGTAGTGTATACATAAATTCAGGTGTTCAATAATTAAATTTAAAAAACTTACATTTGGGTGTAACCTCTTAGTCGATCCTTGCTGGACAGCTTGAATAACTTCAAAACAAATATTTTCACCTTCCTTATCACAATCTAACCATAAAACCAAGTAATCACAGTATCCTCCTTCTTTAGCCAAAAAACTTGGTATTTTGAGTTTTGGAACGGCTTCTTTCTTTTCAGTCGGACACGAAAATAACTCTGCCTACAAAGATATTATAATTTAGAAAACTCAAGTATAAGTTATCAAAATAATTAATTAATTGTACACTTACTGGATCAACCTTATCCCAATTATTATATTTTCCTAAAAAATCTAAACTCATCACATGTCCACAAACTGAAGTCATTTTAAAATTAACATTTTCATTTTGAAACTGTCCAACCCATTCATGAACTGAGCAAGATCCATTAGAACCTAACAGAAATAGAACATTTCGTTTTAATAAAAAAGTATCAATTACAATTTAATTTGAAACATAAATAAAGTAGGTATATTGATATATTTTGTATCTGCTAAAGTTGTGCTCTAATCTATTGTAATCAATTTATAAAATGTTTTCTATTTTAATTTACGTAAAGCAAAAATTTCTGATATTTCTTTTAAGAAAAAAAATACACAAGTACTTATTGTTTTTATTATAAAAATGTTTAAACTACTTTACTTTAGCAGACAACTCCTGTCAACCTAACCTACCTTTCCTGGAAGTGCACCTTCCATTGCTTAAAATATTTGCAAGAGAAGCTGCCAGCGACGGCTTCTCAGCGACCATAAATGCAGTCTTCATTTTGAATAAACTTTTAACTCAAAATAATATATTTTAATACAGAAATTAAGGTAAAGTCTTCTTTAATTGTCACATAACTGTTTAGTTGGTGTTGCACCTGTGCAAATACTCTGTAAACTGTATACTACTTTAGCTCCCTCTACAAGGGATAATTCAAATATCTATTTTACTCGATTTATTGAATTTCATCAATACTTATATGTAAATGTTATTTTAGTTAATAGACTAGGTAAATATTTGAAAAAAATTAGAAACTTTTAAAAATAATTTTAGATAATAAAGGAGAAGTTAAATAAAAATCATTTATTTTAATAAATTCGTTTTATGTCAAATAGTTTATTTTACAGCCTTAACAAATTATGGTCACGCATTTTATAAACAGTTCATTACAATAAAAAATTAAATTCGCTTAAACTAATTTACAAAAATCACTTAAAAGAGTTGTGCCTAACTTTGAACACTTGATCTAGTGGTGAGAAAGGCGTATACTGGTTAGAAACATAAACATCATCAACTTGCAGATCACATCTCAAGATGACAACTCCAGATGGGTTCACTTTGACCTTGATCTTAGTCTGGGGAGTGAGAGTACCATAGTCGACGTCTTCGTACAGGTCCTAAAAATTAACAAAAAGCGTTAAAATATATATTACATGGTAATTTTACTTAATAAAAAGTTGTAAAAATACTATACCTCAACTCTGTATCCACCAGGGTACTGCAGACCAAGTTCCTTAAGAGTAACGGATACATCAGAAGGTGTACCATCTGTTCTCCTATTCAAGAACGCAATAGCGTATGAATAGTAGTTTTGGTAAACAGGGGTGATGGGTCTTGCCCAAATTTCAATGCCCTTATGCTGCAAAAGAAAATAAAAAGTTATTGTTAATTTCCGTAATTTCCATAGAGTCTTAACCTATTGAGTGGACATATAAATATTATTTTAAGCTTTTGATGTCAAACCCTTTCTAAAAAGCGCGCATAGCGCGCTTGAACTGGCTAGTTTCATAAATAAATCATAAATCACCTGAAAAATTATAAAGGGAAAAAACATCTTGTTAATGATTCATCTTTATGAATCACGAATAAAATTTATTTATGCAATAGAAGATTAGCACAGATATTTTTATGCTAAATTTTATCTGTTTTTTATTTAAGCAGTAAATCAAAATATTCTTCTAAGAATTTCTTTTCTAATTATAAACTTACTTTGTAAATTCGACGACCTTGAATTCCAAGAAGATCCTGGTCAACGTCGATAATTTTCTTATTTTGTAAAATAGCTTTGTACTCTGGTCTGATCGTCCTCAGATCAACCGACATGAGAAGAGGAGCTGCCAAAATAGCCCAAATCGCCATTTGCGTTTTACTTTGCTCGTAACTTAAGCCGAAATTTCCGACGATCAGCATGTCAGGATCATTCCAATGTCCTGGTCCTGCATTTGGCACAATTGAATCTTGATTATTACCGTAATAATCAATAATAGTTTCAACACTGGCCCAAGAATCTTGAATGTCATCAAAATTCCTCCACAAGTTGCAGTGTTGAATAATTGATGAGAAGTTTGGCTGAAAATATTATTTTTTATTAGTATTTAATGTACAATCATTTTTTGGATATACTTACTAGGACGTTTGTAAGTATAAAGAAATGTGTTTTTGATATATTGTTTGAATTACTAACAAATGCTTAATAATTGCATATTTTTAATTAAATGTAAATAACAAGGATCCTTATGAGGGCCAATACAGAAAATAACTTCAAACAATCGTTGCATATTTTTGTATGCTTGAAAGGGTAAAAGATTCAATATACTTAAAAAAAATTTAATTTTAATTTTTATTGCAAGTCAATTTACACATTAAATTTAAAAAATGTTATTTTTTAAGAATCCTTCATAAAAATTTGCAAATTAGCACTGAAAAAATAATTTTTATTTTTTAAACTCATATCACTTTTATTATATGATTTGTCTTATAAATTGTATATTATTATGAAGGAAGCTACACTTATGTGATAATGACAGGTTCTGTCTGTCTCAATATAAGACTAAATTATTAGTACTTTCTAACTTTCCATTTTCAGGGTATTTTCATAAAATTTTTAGTTAAAGTAAGAGAAATGAAAATTGGGAAATGACATGTTTATTTACCTGCATGCCTGCATAGATTTGGTAAACTGGCCAACTGCAAGAGTAAATCATTGGCCTTCCAGTTTGGTTCAAGTGGAAACCAAATTCAGGATAACCTGAAGATTAAAATTATACTATATTAGGGAATCCAGTTCAAAAATATACTATATTAGAGAATCCAGTTTAAAAATGTATGAAAATAGTAGTTTGAATTTTTGCAATTTACCTTGGTCCATCTCACTAGGATGAGCATAACAGCCATCTAATTTCACATAGTCTACATCCCATGAGGCAAAGAGAGCAGCATCATTTTCCAAATATCCAATAAAACCTGGATATCCTGCACAAGTATAATTACCATAGTCCTCATAGATACCAAACTTCAACCCCTTGGAGTGGATCTAAACAAACCATGAATGAAGCATTAATAATTTTTTCTGCGAAAAAGAAATTGGGATGCTACATAATTTCTATAGTGCCAATCATCTAATTCATTACTTTTGCTGATCATTGCACAACAGAAATGAAGTAAGAGATTTTTGTGTATCTTACATAATTAGACAAGCTTTTCATTCCATAAGGAAAACGTTGTCTGTCAGGAACCAGATTTCCATTGGTATCTCGCTCTTTTTCCAACCAGCAGTCATCAATGTTAATGTATTCGTATCCTGCTGAAGCATATCCTTCATTAACTAGAATATCTGCCATTGTCCTGAAGAGCCGATCACTGAAAATTTATACAGCAATTTTTTAATCTATTTTTTAACTTTATATTAACATAAAAAAGCAATACCATGCAGAGATTGAATAATTATCAGTTTATATTAACATCACAGGCAAGAAAATATTTCTAACATTTAAAGCTGGAAAAAATGTATTGAGACATAGGTGATTGTGAAGATAAGTACTGTTTATAGCATTTGTAACGGAAAATTGTAAAATTCATGGTAACATCTTGACCTAGAATTTTCATTTATGTAATGATCATAAGGCAAATCTACATACAACATGTATGGTTTTTTTATTCACACGCCTCAAGGATATATATGTCCTTGGCTTGATAAGTGCATTAAAAAGAAAGTGGTCCAATCCACTGTCTTGTTGAAGTCAGTTTGGCACACAAAATTTTGTTAACTCTTGAATCTTTTTCAGACTATTTTATTCATTGCTCATGCAACCTGTTGGACAGGTTTCATACATAAGTAATATATAAAAAAATCATAAATAAAACCATCTACCTTTTTGATCTACCTCTCCAGTAGATAATCATATTAATGAATTCTAAAAAGTAAATTTGTCTTAGAGTAAATTAATTTGAGAGGTGATTAATCTGTCTGAATTGATAGAATCAAAAATGATTTATTTATTACCCATTACTAAGACAATTGAAGTATTTATGAATACATTTATATCACAAAGATTATATAATATATCATATTTCAAAATGAAATTATTATATTCACATTATAAAATATTGAAGATTGTAAACAGATAAACTGATCAATATATTTCTAATAAAATTTATCTTACATCTAATAAATTAGTTTTGAGTACCAAAAGCAATTATAAGTAAATGTTATTCCAATATTGAAATATTTCACATAAAACATATATAAAATATTTTATGTAATTTAATAATGGGATGAAATTTTTTAATTTATTATTGGGAATACCTTTGTAGATACATTAATACTTCATTTTGTAATAACTTATATAAGTGTAATTTTATTATATTTTACTGCAAACATAATATTATATATTCCAAATAAAACAAATTGAAAAAGATTATATTTTGCTTAAAGTATTAAGTAAGCATACTAATTAACAATACAAGATGTATAAATTTAAAATTGTAGAGATAGTGTACAGTTTAGAAAATCAATTGTCAGAAAATAGAGTGACTAACAGGTAGGTCAAACTTTTTCTTTTGTCTCTTTATAACTGTACAAACACATTGTTCATCAAGATTGTATTTTGAAGTCACTTTCCCATTTGGTAACACTGCCAAGACAGTATTGACTTTTAAGGTAATTTCTTTGTCTTGTTAATGTTTTCAAGTTGAATGACAACTGAATCAATAACAAAGCATTTAGAAAGAAAATGAGCGTGAAAACGCGATTTTTAAGTGTGAGTGTGGTAAAGGTATGATGTTACACTGATCATTATTCTTTACATAAGTAGCATGTGTGTGTAGTATAATTATAAAGTGATATCAGCTTCAGGAAGTAGTGTATGTCTAAGAAAATTACAGTGACAATTATAAATCATTTTTTTACAAGGATTCAAGCAACAGTAAAATGGTTTTTATGTTAAGAGAAAAGCAGGATGAATAATGCAGACAACAGGACTTTTACTCAGCCTGCAAGCAGCATTGACTTTCATATGACTGTCAAGTGTAACATTGAAATGATAAAAATTATCTCTCTGTATTGTATAGGTAACTCTAACAAGTGTTATCAATGCAAGTTTCATACCAACACTGTTAGCAGTGTTTGAAACTATGTTTCATTTTCTTAACAATATTATGAAAAACAGTAATTTGCAATCAAGTGAAAAATAATTATAATAAAAGAAAAATTATATTACAACAGGCATTTTTAATTTTGAAAGAATTACAGTATCAATATATTAATTTTTCATCTAAATTATTAAATCAATTATCTAAAAAATTGTTTAAAAGCAATTTTTCTTTAAACTTTCAGTTTTTAAAACAATGTAAAAATTACATACTTATCAAATGATATAATAAAAAGAAATAGAGTTTTATATAATAAGTAGTAGAAACACATACATGTAATTTTTCAATTGCAAGTTGCATCAAGCAGATAATAGAAACTAAATAGAAACTGCAACTTTTTTCCATCTACATTTCTATCAATTCCCATGAAAGTAAAGACCCATAGGATGAATAAAATTTCAGCTGCTGCATTACCATGTTACACACTAAACCATTGTACACATAATCATCCGGATCCAACCAAATACAGCCCTCTTAGATAAATACCAACCACTTGCCTTGCTGGAACAAAAAGCCAGACCCGACACTACTACTTCCTGCCCCCCAAAAAACCTGTCTCACAAGTTGTGCACACATCCGCTTCTTACCTGATGCAGTTCTCCGGGTCGTTTTTGCAGTCTGTGTTACAGCGGAACCTCTCCCATGCCAGCCATCCCATCGGTGGTGTCCTGGCCAGTCCATTCTCTAAGGCTGCTCCAAAACCCACGACTCCCAGCACCAGCAGGAGCACACTGCACCAAGTCCTCGCACTCGTCGTCCTCATGGTGTACGCTTCGCAGTCTCCCGTCTTATCCTTATATCAAATAAAAAGAGACTTTGAGAGGACACTGCTGCTGTTGCTGCTGCTGTTATTGTTGCGGGTAGCTACGAGGATAGTGCGAACACACACACGCGCGCGCGCACTGCTGGCAGCGAGTCTCGCGCGGTTGTTCTCTTAAGGACTACCCGTAGCGGCACCCGGCTTATTCATAGTTCCCTCAACAAGTGGCGGCTGGCAACTGCGGCGCGCGGACCTACGACGACACTACAAGAAGGCTGCTGCTCGCTGCTGCTGCACGACGCTCGCGCTGCGTCATTAGCGTATTCGCTTCGACTCACCGCGCCGCATACTCTACACTCAAGCTGTGTATAATACCCGACTACTACTCTCCTCGCCACTCTCTCTCTCTCTCTCTCTCTCCGTTTCTGATCGCTGCAGCAGCCCGCAGGTCTCTGTGCACGTATATACTACCACGTAGCAGTAGCACTCGCCGCTCCTGTGAGAAACCAACTGATCTGATATAAGAGCCTCGAGTCGCGCTCAAGCGCTCGCGCGAGCCGCCGCCGTCGCCGCCGCGCCGAGTAGTACTTTCACCCAATGCCCCATTTCATTTTTACCACGCACACACGCTCACGCTCTCGGCCTTCCATTGTATATATACATGCACCAGGTAGGTAGCTGCGGTTGCTGCCATGAGCTCTCGGCTTCCTTTCGACTCCTTTGTATATAAGTATGTACACACAGAGAGGCGCTCGCTCGCTCGCTCGCCCCGTTTACAGGATAATTACGCCCACCACGACGGCAGCGGCGTGATCTCCATGGGTGTGGGCCTCTCGAGCCGCGCGCGCGGGCGCTTTGTTCCCCGCGTTTTCCCAGGACTCCAAGACAGAGACGAGCCGTACACACCCCCACACGGGCGAGGTTATGTTATGCGCACGGCAGCAACAGCAGCGGCGACGGCGAGTTACGTGTGGCATGTCCCTCTCTCTCTCTCTCTCGCCTTACATTTTTTCGCAGAACCGCTACACGAGCGAGACCTTTTTTCGCCGTTTGTGCAAGCTCCAGTATAGCATACTTATGTGGAGCATAGCAGAAGATGAACAAGTGCGTGTATAGCAGACAATACGGATCGTCTTCTTTTGAATTCGCGCGCTGCACTATATTTTCATTATGCGCAGAGATCGTTGTCGCTGCGTGCACGCGAGAGTGTATATAGTGCGCGCATGTGATGGTTACAGCTCGGGTATAATCGGTAATTGGCGGAGAGAGAACAAAAAATAATAATAAAAGGAAATTGCACGGGCCAGCTCGAGATGCGTTTCGCGTATAGGTATTACGTTATATAGCCTACTGTGCGGTCGGTATCGTTTTGCGTTTTATTATGCTGCACGTGTCGCAAGGAATTTTCGTGAATGGGATATGATGCGTATATAGTAGTTATATATGCGGTGTGTTTCTTTTTTTTTTGAGAAGATCGCGATCACGAAATCGGTCGTATGTGTGTCCCATATATAACTTTTTTTGTTCGATTGCCATAAATAACCGCGTGCGTAAAGGAGGAAAAAAAAGCTTTTAAAAATTGGTCGCCTCGATGTGGTGAAACGTATATCGTTGTGTATATATGTATACTCAGTCCATACCGATGTTTTCTCAACGATCTTATAAACTTGTACACGCGCCCGAGCGGCAGGCTGATGTAAGCAAATCCGTTCGAAAATCTCTCGCGGGTTTGGAAGGCATTTCGTCTTTATTATTATTTCATTTCCTTCTTTTTACGGCTTTGTTATTCCGAAGTATACTTATACAGTTATATTCTACTGCAGCAGCCACGATTAGATGACATTCCATTCACCGGCTGGCTATTCATTACTTCGGGGAACTACACGAAATTGCCTGTTTAAGCTATATATATACACAGTATCATGACGACGACAGAATGTGCGCGCGCGCAAACAAATAACAATTGTAAATCAAATTACTTTTGTACTTTGCAACATCGCGACGTTCTTTTCCGATTACAATTTTAACGATTCTTTCAGAGACTTTCGTTTCTAATATTTTAACAGTGAAGAATCAATTCGCATATATATTCTTTTCCAAACAAGAGCAATATACTTTTGACTATACGAAATCAATCTGTTACCATAACGTGCCATTTCTTGGCCAATATCTTAACTCCCTTCCTATACCAACAACAAGCAGTCCCTTCAGATCCAAGAAATTCAATTATACCATCTTCCTGCCTATATATCTTTTCCCCGAACCAATTCGATTACGGCACATCCAGCCAACCCCATCTTCTATCCTAAAACCGTTTCATGCTCCATTAAACCTCAACATCGCGAAACAATCCCATCGCCATCATCATCGCGCGTCGTCATCCCTCGTCGCGGTTGTTCTCACATAATAATCCGCGAGCGCGCGCGCCGATGAGAGCTAAGCCGTGGCATCTCATCACTTCGATTGTTTCTCGTTCCCGCAGCGTCATCCACAGATACCGCCTGTTACCTAACTCTTGCCGCGCGCGCGCCCATCACGACTCCTCTCGTCATCATAGCGTCGCCGTGCGATGATAAACCCATGCACCGTAACTTGGACACAGAAAGGCCGCCGCAACTAATATATATGTACTCTCTTTTTGAACGCTCGCTCGCTCGCGAGATATTTTCGCGCGCGTGTCTCGACACGGTCCGCATCATGCGAGCCCTGGGAAAAAAAGAAACCGCGAGAGAGGACGCGCGAGCAGCTCGAGCGCAGCGAGAAAACCTGTTTCCATCGAGAGCGAGATCTCCGGGAGCAAGCGCGCGCTCTTCTCCGTGAATTATATATATATATACGTGTGTTGTGTGTGTGTATTTTTTTTTATTATCGAAGTCGATCGGAGAGGCGTAGAAGGAACTGTACTTATTCTTTTCTTTACTGTTAAATTTCCGAACGGGTCTGGTGGCGTTTCTCTTTTTTCGGACGGCTCGATTCGGCCGCCCGCTCCCCCCGGTAATTAATTTTTCAGAACGCTCTGCTCCTTTTGCGCATATCAATTGACGGTTCAGGGTCAAAGACTTCAAGCGCAGGCGAGACACACAGAGAGAGAGGGTAAAGTAGAGTGTGCGGCCGTAAAAACTCCCGCGCGGTTGCGTCGCGAGCAAGCGATATTATTATTCCGAATTTCGGAATCGGATTTCGCGGATTTCTATGTTATAAGAACGATATTAATCCTGTTATATAGGCATCTATATACGTTATAATTTCTTCTCTAATTTTGAATCGGTTGATGACCGTATACTAATGTGTATTCATCACAATCTTCGTACGACTGCTTTTACATTCGATTTTCAAACTCATCGCATATTATACGCGATACTCCGGATTATTGTATATATATCGATTAATTAAGAGAAAAAAAAGTAAATCCGAGTTTCAAAATGACGCCGAATATATATATGGCGAAATGACCTTGTGCGGCAATATATATAATATACGTTCCGAGAGTTGTAAAAACAAAAACACATGATGAGCGCGATGTTACCCAAAGGAATTCGTTAACCGACTTCTCGCTCGCAGATGTTCAGCGGCGATAGGAAAGAATGGATGGGTAAGAACATTGTCTTATAAAGTACTCGCGCGAATGTATCTGCTTATACTTGTGCCGACAAATACCTACGTAACCCGTGTTCCTCCGTAACGTTGCGAGCTCCGTTTTGTATAGTAGGTGAATTTGGAGTATATCAGTGACCGAGGATAATGATGATGAATAATTAAGATTGCAAGATATATATAGCGTTGGATAGTTTTATGGGGAATCATCGTGTGAGTGTTATGACATAGAATTTCGATTAAATCGTTTGTTTTACATAAGAAGGAGACTTATGTGATTTAAATATATACATATAAGAGTTCAGATTAATTCGTCCTTATATCCCCCTTTGCATTTTATATAGACATGATTTTAATAGCTTTTCAGAATCTGCGTAAAATCACTAATAGAAGGGAGTATATCTCTTTTATGGAGTTCGATCAACACCGTTGTACCCTCTATAATAGCTTCTACATACAAAATTTTATTATCCCTAATCGCGAGAAAAGAACTTTTTTATGGCTATATATATTCCTTGATATGCGTTACACTCCACAATGAATAAATATATGTATATAAGAATAAAATTATATAGCGATCTCAGAAAAAAACATTAATCTTGTCGATATCTCTATTATACTTGATTCAGCAGCGCACATTATAGTTGTCAAAAACAATCTTAATCGTTCATCCGACCAACCGCGATCGGCTTTGACTCCGAAAATCGGCCGATCCGCACGTCGATTTCGATTTCGCTCATTCACTTTCGGCTACTATATATACACAACGCTCACACGCGAAGGACTTTCGCTCCCACTATACATACACATGACTCACACATTATACCCACTATCGGTCCCGAAAAACCCAAAAACAATCCCCCTCTCGCCAATCCCTTTCCTATACACACACACACACATATATATATAATCCACCACACGTTCCTACATGTACCTATACATACACACACGGACTCGCAATCGGATTATATTTTTATATACCTACCTATGCCTCCACCACGCGAGCACGCGCGCGAGAGACGTTAGAAAGTGAAAACGTCGGCTCGGCGCGCGCACACGGCAAAAAGTTCGACATATCTCGCGAGAGCTACCTACCTACTCGCGTGCCGCGCTCTATACTCGCCGCCTCTCTCGCGCGAGCGAGTGGATATATATATGATAGTGGGGGTATATATATCGAGCGCGAAATAGAGGGGAAAAAAGGAAATCGCGTATTATACATGTATAGGTACGTTCGTGGTGCGCCTGTGTGGGTTATACGCTCATTGGTATTGCGAGGAGCGCTTCTTCTTTTTTTATCGGAGATTAGGACTATATGCGCGTGTGCCAAATGCATGCGCTTATACAGAGAGAGAGAAGGGTATCCTTTTTTTCGAGGCGGAATGCACGGGAGCGAGCGCGATTTGACTTTTTAACGAGGTGCAGCCGCCGCTGCGGAGGCTGAGGAGGATGTAGGAGTAGGTATAGTGAGAGAAGGTTTTGCGCGAACTGCCGCCGCGGGTTTAGAGGTATAATACAAGATTCGTGAGGTTTGGGCCTTTTGCAGCGAGAATATATGTATGATATCCGGGGTAGTACTTGCTATGCGGTATTTTTGTTATATATTTGAGTTGAAGAAAATGAAATTAATAAAAGAAAAAAAATAATTTCATCAATTGCTTATTACATTTGAAAAATTTGAATCGACTTCAGTACAGCGTAATCTCTTATGGTTTAACAATTTGTTTGAATTACCTTTTAATAGAGTTACAACTACAATAATAATTAATTTCGTATAAGAAGAGATTAAAAGTTTCAATCGATCCGATGAAAGGATTAGTCTCGTACTATATGTATATATACTTCTATACTCTTCGCGTGTATCATACTGGCTGATCAATGAATCTGCTTTCACAAAATAAACCGGTCGATTTATTTTAATTCGCGACTTTGATCGAGTGAAAATAGAGCGGCTGAAAACGATACTGCTGTATATAGCATGTCTTTAAGGCTATTATTTTGTCATATATCTTTATTATTAATTTAAACAAACCTTTAATGGCTAATATTATATTATTATAATTGGGTCTACATTGAAAAAAAGAATAAACGTTTATAATTAGTAAATATTTTTCCATTCAAATTTGTTTACTGATTTATAAATATATACATATGCTTTGTGTTTTAGACATTTAATAATCGTTGAAATGATATTATATATGTGTGATTAGATAAGGAAAGAATTGATAAGCTGCACTGATTGATTTTAAATTACCCAAGTCAATATCAACACAAAAAGCAAAACAAGCACTTGTAAAAGATATAATCCATAATCGTTTAAAGTACAAATGCACAATTTACGTAATTATAGCTTAATCTTTGTAACAATTAATAATAAATCAGTTGTTCTAATTATCTTTAATACGGGACAAGTGTAGCAAAACAAGTATAAATTAATATTTGAAAGAAGCAATTTATCTCGCAATCTATATAATAGTAAACAAAGAAATCTACCTATACATTAACAGTTTTTCTCGGTAATTAAATATGCAGAGTGTTTATTAAAACTTACGTTTTTATTATACTCCAGAGCAAATTAGCATAGGTAAACGGCGAGTACTTTTACAACCGGGCAATTAATTCAAAAAGCCATTGCACTTATTATTTATAGATTATACTGCGAGAAATCTTGTACACATTCAAGGCAAACGATCTAATGAAAACTCTGAAAACCATCGTCACAAGCGCTCGAGTATTCGGAGCAAGGATCCCGTCAAATGCAAAACGCGGCGATTTTCTTTTCAATTTAGAAATCAAGGTGTATATAAATGTTCCAAAGAAGCGCGCACTCCACGGGGAGTGTATATATGTAAAAGCTAAACGGTGACGTTAACGAGTCTCAAGGACCGTGTGTAGCTACTCGAAAATTGGCGAAAAGACATAAAATGCAGGTATATATAACGTATATGCGAGTCTTTGCATCCGAGAAAGCGAATATCGCTGTAAAAATGTAACTGTGAAATTAGCTGGCTGTACATATGAACGCGCGAATGATTCCGGTAAACACACGTAATGCTGCAGGCATTGTCCGGATAGACTTGTCGGCGGTAATAACCTTCACTTTTGAAAATGAACGACGTTTATGTTCGCAATTTCTTATTTTTTTTTCGAATAAATTCATTTTTTCCATGTTTTATTCTGTAAAAAAAAATCTCGAAATATGGCTACTTTATTTTTTGTTTAAGCTAATACTCCGATTCACCTTTTCAGAGTACAAATACAGGATTTTTCTAATCATGACAATTTATTTAGAATTTTTTCTAATGTAGGTGAAAACAGGTAATTAACACAAAAATTAGTCACGTAACTTTTTGTAAGCTTGAGTTGTCAAGTGTAAAAAATACAATTTTTCTCGGTATGACTGTACTTTAAATTATTTCAGCTAAAAACAATCTTCTAATTATATACGTAACGTGTAATTGTTGCTGTATTATTTTATCAAGATAAAAATACTTTTCAAATAGCAATGTTTTTTCACGTTGCTCTATTTTTCTGCGTTCGTCAAATGTTCTATTAATATAACATTTTCATTTATTTTCTCAATGAATTTGATTTTCTATATAAAAGTCACCAATGCTAACAATAATTTTTCAAATAAAATTCCTAGAACAAATTTTTTAAAACGTGTCTATCATTCTGTCATGAAAAATATAATATACAACTGAAATGGATATACCTAAAGTAACAATCAACGAATAATAAAAAGCTATTACAGAAGAAATCTAGTCGCTCCTGGATTTTTATATTATTCTCAGATCTTGTCTCATATAACACAAGTAAAAATGCTAATAAATTTTTCAAACAAATAAAATATCTACCAAACCAAAATAAACTCGCTCCGTATAAAAACCCCGAGGTCACTTGGTCGCGCCTAGTTTCACCGACCGCTCCAACAAGACACACACTCATGTACTTACTGTTTTTTCTTCTTCTTCTTCTCTTCTGCGCTCTGTCAAAAAGCCCCGACCTGCCTTCGGGGAGCTTATCCGTCGACCGTGTGTCAAAGAAAACAGGCCGCGACGCTTAATTTATACGGACGTACGCGCTTCCTATCGGCGACTACGACGACGAGCCCCGAGATATAATCGTGCGTTGACTCGCGAGTGCGCACTTTGAAAAATGTAGGTATCTGGATCGTATATGTATGTACAACAGAGGAAGGGATGAGATCGAATAATATATGTATGTCATATATTTTGTTACCCTAATTTTGGGGCGATTATCGAGCATCGTAAGCGTTATCATCATAAATACAAGATCGTTTTCTGAAGTGATGGTGCAGGTTCTCGCGATGGACTCGTGTCATTTGTATATTTAAACGGATAACGGAGAGAGAGAGAATGAGAGAAAAAGCAAAACACTTATATGGACGAGCATATCTGCATTATAACGACTTTGATTAATAAATGTCAAGGTGGCCGGATCACCGACCGCCGTTGTTTTTATTGGTATATATAATTAATGCTTTAAGTTTTTTTTCTCTCCGCGGGGACATTTTTTTTCTATTCAACTTTTATCGGACGATTCTAATCGCCGGCGCCGTGAGGTAGGTAATAAGCAATGCGTTTCGGTTGCGCCGGCCGACTCGAGTGTGAATATCTAGAATGTTTAGAGGCTAGAGATAGTCGAGGAGGACACGCGTGTACATTTTATATAGTTACGTTGTTGCTAGTTAATGTTGCGGATAAGATATAGAGGTGCAATTGTGATGCTTAGCCGGTAGCTCGGCAGAGATATTCGATACGTGAATAATTTGATAATGGAGTGTTAGATATAAAGCTGGAAGATTGGGAAACAAGTGCAGTGGTTTTCTTGAAATTTTATTCAACAAAGTATATTATAGTAAAATTAATGTTTATTATTTTAAAATTATAATATATTATTTAAGTTAAAAAAATGTTTATAAGGCACTGTCTAAAAATCACATTATCTACGTATCGTTCTATACACTATAGCTAAGCTAGTATACAAACAATAAAATTAATTTTAGAAAACGTTTTCCTTTTGTTATCGGCTACAATTATAGCCTCAATCTATTTGTTTGAATAACTCTGTAAACATGCACCTCCATAGACATTTTATCAAATACAAATACAAGTATATGTTGCATTGTTTTATTAAGTATAGGGTTGCTACAAATGGTAAATACATATACTTGCTTTTTTCTTTAATAATTCTACCGCATTCGTCATTAATTTCGCGTATTATTATGTAACGCGATTCTTAGCTTTTTTTTTCATAACAACACAATCCAACAATGGTATAATAAATCACTTCTATAATCCCGTGTAATCCCCTTTCGAATTATACAGAATAAAAATCGGCCATTATAAAATAAATTACGAAAATAAACCGGCAACAGCAGCAGGCCATAAATCGACGCGCGCCATAACGCTATTATACGTCTTAATTAAAAATAACGCGAGTATGGGGAACGTATAATATACATGTAGCGTTGACAATCTGATAATTCGAATTATTCCGCTCTATTATGGAAATTTTATACAGCAGCACCTGTTTCCCTTCGAACGCGTATGAAATATCCAAAAATGTTTCTAATTTGTCGCCGCACTACTATATCGCACCATCTAATCTCACGCGTCGAGCCATACCGTGACCCCCTCTTCACACTTTTTCCATATCGGAATTAATGGTCGCTCTTGTATAGAGAAATTCACTCAATTAGCGTAACTAATGTGACGAACGTTAATCACTCCCTTACATCGAAATACTAATAAAAAGAAGTATTCTAAAGAAAAGTTTAAGAAGTATATATAATATTGTAAACGAAAATTGACGCGAGTGATAATATATTTTCGCGAGAGATTAAGACACGAACTGAACTACCTCATTACAGCATGACTAGTATATATACGTGGCTTACATTATAGTGGTCATAACATTATGCTAATAATATACGAGTGACTTTGGCGGATTAAATTACGGGCTCTTACGTTAAATTTTTCGTTGTTATAATTAGGTGTTCGATATATTATGCTTTTATTGTGGATTAATACCCAGTGTTCACCTATAACGACTTGAAAAAACATTCAAACGATGACTATATAATGACGAAAAAAAAGAACTCTTATTTTCCGACAATTATACACGCAGAAAACTCCAATTTCTGCATTATTTATATAATTTTGAAAAAATGTCCTTTCGCTTAGACCTTAAAGTTTCCTGCATTTATAATCCAACAATACCTTATAATACAATTATTGTATATATTGTATATATTATCGTATATATTGAAAAAGAAACGCTTATACATGATGAATACACTACTATACAATGTAAATTCAACCGTCACCTCTCAACGAAAACTTCCTCACCTGCACCCATGACAATGACACCTCAACAGATATATTATATCCTATATATAGCACCGCAGCCTCCCGAGCAGCATCAGCTGTGCTTTTCACGGCGCGCTGGCTAAGGAAACCAGCGAAAGTGATGTATACACGCGAACCGCCGTAAACGCGAGTTTCGTACCGCAATTTGCTCGCCGCGATGTAAAGTATAATAATATAACAGCGTGCAGCCGACGCCTCGTGCGCGCGCCCGTTATGTTCGAGCGCCGATGAAATTGCACTTCTACTACTACTCTGATGGGAATATTTTTATCGGCCATTGTCGGGCGCGAGCTACTGTGCGCTCGAGGATAATTATGTGAAAGAATATAATGGTAATTAGAAATCGGGGCGTTTCTTGAAAAAGATGATGAAGAAGAAGGCGAGTGGATATGTCTTGTAAGTATCTTACACACACGTGTTTTTCAGCATATGCGAGGAGATTTCACGCGCGTGGCGTATAACTTGCGCAAGTGGCGAGGCTGTGGCTGTTGGTAAACAGCTGTACTGTTATTGTTTGTATGATGGATATATTTATATATACATTTTTTATGATGGGTATATACGCACGTATGATTTATTTCGTGGAGAACTGGATTAACGTATATAATATATTACACGATCGGACATATATATATATACATTATGTAAATAAATATTTATTTGGTTATTAATCGTGTATACGTGCGTTTTTTTTCCTCACTCGGGTTCGAGTATATATCGGTGCGCAGTTACCACGGAGAGCGGTAGGCGCGATATTTACGTATATCAGGTCCGTTTTTACGCGGCGTATTATACGTTAAATATGTAAGCGCCTATATATATATATACGCGCACGCTTATGTATACCATATTATGTAAGTTCGGCAGATTAGATCGCCGAGGTGAAATAAGTCGGGCAATTAATAAATTATTTAACCTTTTTCCACGCTCATAAGGTGGATTTATGGCGCGTATATATTTAGAGTGTAGGAGTGTGTTGCGCGCCGTGCAGCGATAAAGTTTTTTCGGTATATAGCGCGGTTCCGCACGCGTATAGGTATAGACGCGGGAGAAGCCAAGAACGCTTGACTATCGAATGGGATATCTGAAAGCGGCTGTATATACGTTATTTACGTGGTTTTTTGAGAAATTGCGGAACGGATTATATAGTTGCGATGATTCCGTATGGAAAATTACGAGCGATTGTGATTTGAAGACAGTGGAGTAGTGGCCAGTTTATTTTTATCTTCCGTTTCTTTTGGATGTTTAGATATATGTTCAGGATTAATTTCGAATATATTTCCGGTCCGTTGTAAGTACTTTCTGGTATACTTACATGCAATTAAAAGAACATTATATTCTAACTGATTCTTTTTTATTACAATTAAAAATTTTAATTCTACCTGAACATAATAAAAATAAGGTTCAAATGATGATCCACAACCTTGACTAGAATAATCAGATGTATATAGGTACACATGCCAGCTGCTATATTGTTAAGTCATTTACACCTGGAACCGCAAGACTCGGTCTGTGCGTTTTGTTTTTTCAAACGTTTTTTATACAACTTACTGCGTACGTATGGTTTTTATTTATATGTAATATATCGAGTTTATCCGTCAATGGTAAACAAAAATGATAAACTACAATGATAAACTACAGTCTATAATAAGGTTTCAACAAACATACAATTATATCTTCTATTCAATTTTAATGAAATCCTAAAAACTGGTTAAAACTAACAATTAACATTTAATTACAATTGTTAAATGCTAATAATGCAGTACGCTTCTGTTTCAATTTTCCGACTTTTGACACAACTGATCCGCTTTCCTATTTTTGCATTTCCACTCCCGTGCGCGCGCAATTACCTATATATGCGTATAAGCACTACAACTTTCATTAAGCATAATTAACTACGCGAGCAACACTTCCACTTTCGGTTAATATACCATACGCCTATTCATTAATAATTGCCCGCGATCGCAGCAAAACGCGCATAGTAATAATACTACGGGCAATTTAGGTCCCGTTCGGCTACATGAGATATATTATAATGTAGTCGTGTCAACACACGCGCGTGTGTACCACATTAAATTCCGTCTATTGCTCTATTACGCCCGCTTAAATGCCTTATTAATCGTAGACGCAAAGTATATGCGTACACGATCAAATATCGACTAGGTATCGCTACTTTTGAGACAAATCGCCTCCGACACGCGACACGTGCTGCAGAGTTGAAAAACCAGAAACGCTACGCGCAAGAGACTTATCGCCCTCGCGAGAAACAAAGAAGAAGAAGAAAAGAAACGTGGCGCGCAGAGGTAATTCATTCCCAAAGTTGACGCGTAAAAGTATATAGCAAAAGCAGCAGCGTCGCTTTGGCCCGATTGCGAAAGTTCGAGATTCTCGCGAGGAGAGAGAGAGAGACGCGCTTTTCGAAGTGCAACCAGTAATGGGTGTAGTAACTTTTGGCAGGGATGATGACGTGCTGTTTGTAAGAATCACGAAAGATTGGATATTTCCTCTTGTCGGGTGTGTTGAAAGGGTTGGTCGGTCTTTTTTTAATAACGATTACCGCCAGACCAAAGTTTTAATTCTTTGTGTAGTATCGTTATACTAAAAAACAAAAATATTGATATAGCGATATAATACCTTCAGTAATATATAATAAACCCATATCATGAAGGAAAACATTCATTTCGGATTATAATCTTATCCCATTCACACACTGAAAAAAAAAATCTATTTTCAAATAAATATTTATTTGAATACTACTAAATATAATAATATATACATATAAGTATTTTTTTTAATTAAAACAATATATTATTCATTTAAGTTTAAAATTTATTTTTTCACTCAATTCAAAGTATACCGTAAAATACACAATACTGACATTTACATCCATAAGCGCTTCTTCGACACTTCCTAACGGTACAGAATCGTAACGACACCTTCGTTCAAACGCGCGCATAAAAGTCTTTAAGAACTCGCAGGACTCATTAAAAAGCGGCGCAAATCTCGCCATAATTCATTTTCCACAAGGTCCACGCCGCATCCTCCGCTTCCAAGTACACAACCTCGCGCATATATAGTACAATACTATTCACTGAAATTCAAATACCAAAGAGCATTATATGCATATATATACACACCTGTCGCGGTACTCGCGCTGAATCCTAAATCCTCTGTCTCCACGCCTCCTATTCAGTGTAATCCAAGACCTCGCGCGATATAAAAACATACCTGCGACGAAGAAGCGCGACTTAATTGACGCTCCTTCGATCCTCGATGCCTCGAGCTCTTGTTATCGCGAACCGTATAAATATAGCCGTTCCCACGGGATTCCTAAAGCCGCACGATAAGAGAGTGCATAGGTATAGAGCTGTGGGCCCGCGCGTGTGAATTGCATCTGCAGCGACTCGCAAGGCTCAGTTACGTAATTTGTTTGCTAGCTGAGACGGACTTGAGTGTGTATGCTATATATACTTGACACACCACGTGTACATAGATTTAAGTGTATGCAGGAGTTTGTGGGTCGCGAATTTTCCTCGGATCGGGAAAATAGACGAGTTGCTCGCACAACTAGGGGTTATATACATAAAAATGATATTCCAAGTGCATCAGTTGCGCTTATAAGCCGCGCGTGTCTGTTCCTTTGTGATGAAAACGGGTTTCGCGTGGTCTTGAGAAATGCTGCAGCAGTCAATTCACTCGTCGTCGAGAGGAGAGGATGCCGTTATCGATGAAGTCACTCCCGTCGTGCGTTTATGTATATTCTTTTGTGCGAATTGCTATTCTCTTTGCTTGAGTTTCTTTATCTCCGGCACCGGGAGCAAATAAATCAAAGGAATTTCAAAATATTTATACTCCCGGTTTTGTATACGATGCCTGATAAATATTCATATTTATCCGCGTGTAATGAAATCATCGCAGATTATTTAATTCGAAAAAAAAAAAATATCGTGCACTTTTTTTATTTTATACTGCGCTTATACTTCGAAAACACCCAAAATTCACCAATTTCACGGCTTTTTTATTCAAATTTAATAACAGACAACACAGAAACATCGCACTCAAGGTGAGGCCACGAAGGTGATCGCAAATGTCACCCTGGCTCCTATGCTTCTCCAAACCTAATTAATTAAATATGCGCGCGATATCTTGCCTAAATCATATAATATATCTCATTCGAAATTCGAACATCATCTTTGTTCTTTTTCCCCGCAAAAACGACAAGTCGCTGTTGCAAAACCCACTATACTGCGCCGAATTCGAAAGCGTCGAAAAAGGCGGGATTTTTGAAAAAAAAAAACACAATCGAGCGCATTCTTGGAACCTTCCGATTTGCAATTTTATTGTCCCCTATACCTATTCGCGACGTTACTCGGAATCGAATTTGGTATTCTGATTAAATTCGTCGCATACGCGAGCTGCGTGTCTGATATATTTCTATTATTATACTAGCTGGTTTAATTGAATTGGTAGTCGCGCGAGAACGTGGAGATGATTTGTAAGTAACTAGTATACTTAGTACTTATGCGCGCGATTGTATTCGCGACGATGTGATGCGGTAGTGGGGCATTTGAATTTTCGCTCGTAATGAATGAAATTTCCGCTGACGATTATATGGTTGGTTTGATTGCGGCTTGTTGTTGTTTTTTCTTCTCCGCGTTTCCTCTTTGAAATAATAATAAAAATCAACATTATAAACGTTGATTGAATATGACTTTAAATGTAATTTTGAATCGTAAAATATGTCAATAATACCAGGATGCACAAATTCAAAGAAAAGATGTTTTTCTTATTCTTCACGGACGCGAATGAATTTATTAGTTGTGCGACTGGAAAAACAGGAGGAGTATACATCTCGACAGGTCTGAGCAACTTATCTGTATCTACTTCCCATGGCGAATTTAATAATATAATACACGCATTTGTGCTACAATCAGAGTTCACTTGATGGCATTTCTTCAATTTTCCCACAAGTGAATCATAATCGCTCTTCTTACGTTATCTACACCGCGTATGTACTTTGCTACAAAAAAATGAAGGTCTCGCGGCCTTGGAATAATTATACACACATACACATATTCCTACTAGACGAGCCAATCAGACCTTTTTATCGAATTTTCGTTATTATTTTAATTAAATTAAAATCTCCTCATACTCTAACATAATAGAATAAGCTGATTGAACTCAATGTGGCGCAATAACAACAAAATTACAGCGTTTACGTAATTTAATTTTGTAAATGTATATATTGTCATACAGTGCCTTAGTTCTATATCTGATATAAAACTTTTAATCTCGAAATGTTGTTTTAGAAAGTATATGTATACATTATAAATTAAAATGGCAATTACAGTTATGATTTTGGCGAAAAAATAAAAAACTGTCCCTAACGGCACACGCTGTCTTGCCGTGCTGTACTTTTACCACTGAAAAAACGCTTACAGCAGGCATATGCTATATATATGTATAGATGTAGCTCGTGCAGAATTATATACACATAGGCGACTTGAATGGCAATTTCCTTACGTAAAATTAGATAAGACGAATATAATATGAGCGCAAGTAGATGCAGACAAACTTAGCCAGCCATTGACTTTCCATTCACATTTTTAATAAAACTGTTCGTCAGCAACATATTGTAGATTAACTTTAAAGTAAAGTAATAAAAAACAACCTTATTCACTACCCGTTACAGCAAATTTTATTTATTAATAAACATTACCCGACAAACTGACGCTTTCCTAAAGTTCATCATATATTAAATCGTTACGTACGTCAACCACTCAAACAATCGTTAAACCAACCCCCCAAAAACTTTACCACTCCCCGAATGAAAAAAAAAAAGAAAAAAAAATCCATTCCCCCACTTTTCCGCACCCGTTGCGTTCGCTCTCAAAAAAAGGAGCGCAACCGTATAACCTCCGCTCGAACGGCTCCACACAGCCCGCGCGTGACCCGCGCAGCATAGATCACATACATCACGCTCTTGCTGGCTCACCTCCCACGCGGACGACCGAGAGAGAGAGAGAGAGCACAAGTCAGTGGCTCCGCCGCGCCGCATAGTACGCGAAAGCTCTCACTCACACATTCTCCCACCTATACGCCCTACACCATCGACGTCGTCGTTGTCGTCATATGTCGTGGGGGTTACACGCGCGGCGTTCCGCGCAAGCTCCACCGTATACACACACACAGTGGCTTGCTATCTCTTTTATAGAGAGAGAAGAGAAAGAGAGCGACCGAGAGGGTGCGATGCGCGGGCATCGGTGCACCGCCGCGCCACCACCGTGCGCAAGTGTAACTATATGTATGTATATAACTATATATAAGTGCGAGAGAAAGAGTATAGGGAAACTAGAGAAAGAGAGGGAGAGAGAGTGAGTTTCAACCCCGATCGCGAGGGCCGCGCGCGCGCTCGCCTGCGAGTCTAGCAGCGAGTCGCGAGGGAGCTTTTGCTTCGGGAAGCCGCACGCGCGTGAGCTAAGAGAAGCGAATATACACGCTGTGTACACACAATATTACTCTGCCTCTGTGTGTGTGTGTATATATACCTTCCGGGCGCGATACAACACAGCAGAGTCGGTGCTCTATACGAGAGCAAGAGAGAATGCAGACAATAATAGCGCTGCACGAGGGTATACAATAGTATAATTATATACCGTGTACATATAAGATAACAAAAAAAAAACACAGTGCCTGCAGCGCGCGAGGAAGCAGAAGGAGCAGTCATGAGTCGTCCCGGTCGGGGTTAGAGAGAAAGAGAGAGAGCGGAGCAGCAGTACGTACACACTTTTATACCAGCAGCCTGTGCTCAAGCTCAAGGGGTATATACTAGGCCAACAAACCAGGGTGTGTGTGAGAAAGAGAGAGAGAGGGAGGGACGAAAGGACGAGGTGAACTAAAGAGCAAAAAAAAAGAAAGAAAAAGAAACAGCCCGATATATATAAAATGGCCCGACGAAGTGACGGGGAGGACGAGCAGGAGGCTCGGCGGCCCTCGTCGCCCTGGTGCTGCAGCAGCCGTTCCGAGGACGAGCTGCCGCTAAAAGGCTCGGCAACAACCACCACAGAGACGACGACCACGACGACGACCGCTAGGCCGAGCGCTACTCAACTCCGAGTGAGTACATGTATATATATATATATACACGTGTGTGTGTGTGTGCCTGTCGCATAGGGAATGGCGTCACTGCGGAGGGACATGCCCCCCGCGCCCGCCCGCGCGTGCATGAATGAGCAATGGCGGATGGAATATATATATATGTGTGTGTGTGTGTGTTTGTACTTATGAGAAAGAGCGAGAGATAGAGCCGAATCAGATGGCAAGTGTATATATACGAGTGTGTGATGTGCTCCCCTGTTTCTCGGGTAACATAGAGCGCTGTAATCGTGTCCCATTGATCCATAACACTTATAAGAGCGAGAGAGAAGTGACGCCTATATAGCTTATATCCTCGCGAGGATCGGACGATTCCACGGACTATGTGGTGTACTTAGTAAATACCTATACGCCCCTATAAATGGGCCGCCGTGTTTCTCTCTCTATTTTTGGCGCCATGGGCTTTTAAGCGCTTGCGCGCGGCCGCGCGAGTGCATCGACTGTTGCGTATAACGCATGCAGCAGCAGCAGCAGCTGCGGGCGGGCGAAAACTATATTATCGATCAAAGTGTCGTTGACATAAATGAGAGAGAGAAAGAGAGAGAGAGAGAGTGAGTGCGCGATGCACCACGGCGCACATGGGTGCGATGGGCTATTCTCGTCCTGCGCGCCGCCCGCGTCACGCTCACATATCGCCGCGCATGGATTATATTATATATCCTGCGCCCGCTATATATTACTCTATATTGGCATATCCGCACGCACGCACGTGTTTACAAAACACCTGCAGAAGATGCAGTGCGATGTGTGACCGAGGGAATGTGTATGTACGCACGTGATCTATATCTCCGTGGGTATTATAATATTCGCCCCTATCTATCGTATAGATATATATGGGAAGAGAGATCGATCGGGACGGTGTGTGTGTGTGTGATATTTATTATGTGTTCTAAGCGCACGTATTCGCTGCTTCCTTCCTGCTTTTTCGGAGTCATGCCGATCGCTGAATAGAAAGAAAGAGATAGGTAGACAACGCGGGCGGAACGAAGCGCCTCCTATAAGTAGGGCGGTGCGGATAAATCGATACTTACTCGCGAGAGAGAGAGAGAGAGCGCGGTTTCATTCATGGTTGCTTTGTGAGAGCGCGGAGTACGAGAGAGAGAGAGAGACAGTGCGTATATATATATATGGAGCTCTGTGTGTGAGTACACACGTATATACGAGAGACAGAGAGAGAAAGAGGTTCGCGGACGGACGTCAGCAAACGGCGGCGGCGGCGGCGCGTGTTCTCTCCCCCGGGACCGGCTTCCGCGTGTGCAGAGAGTAGGAGGGGGGTGGAATTTTCGGGGGCTGCTTTTCACACAGCGCGGGTGGTTATTTTTAGCTGCGGCCAGGGGGTGAGGGTGTACGTGCGCCGCGGACCGTGACTCCTTTTTTTTTTTTTCTTTTATGTTAGGAAGAAGAATATTTATTTTTTTGGGGGGGGAGGTTTGTTTATTGTTCTTGTTGGATGTTTGTGAAAGTATTATTCTCGAGCTCTGGTTTGGAGATGCTGAATAACGACGAATATAGAAAGAATGCTTTATGTATGTTTAGTCGAATTTGTTTGGAAAAGCTTGATATACGCGTGCAATGTGGTCGCATTTTCTTGTCGAGAGTTGGTTTTTCAATGCGACGACGGCATTTAATCAAGAGATGGATTTTTTAACGTATAAAAGAATTTTAGTTTCACACGAGTTATCTGGATCATGATAATTTTATATCAATAATTGGTTTCCTTAGCTCTGTTATATATTGTACAAATAATTTATATAATATCGTTACGAATACATTGCAGCAAATACATATTATATCATTTGCCAAGTTGGCCAGGACGAAAACATATATTGTTTGCCGTTTATCGACAAGGAGCCACAATATATATATATTTGAATATTATTTTCGCCGATTTTCTCCTAATGCTCCAGTTTGATGTCATTGGTGGAGGACGATATTTCGACGGCGAAAACGTTGCTATCCGTTCGTCGAATCAGTCATTAGCCCTAATTTAATATCGATTTCGAGTTACTTGGAATACCGTTGACATCCTATTCCGTATACATATATCTCAGAAACGCGATATGGAACTGAAATTCCCGGTATATGTTGTATACATCTAAAATACCGAGATAAAATGTATGCAGCAGAAAAATATTCAACGGAGGACAATATCTCTGATTGTATGCTGGATTTCTTGTATTATACGTTAAATTGAATAAAAAAAATTTTATTTATCGTTCTCTCCTATAGAATACCTTTGATTGTTTTTCTCGGTATTTTTCATTTTTAAAAACTTTGCAAATATACAATAATATCTCGATTTATATAGCTATATTATTATTATGTTCTTATAATAGCCCAGTATTATTTGTTATTAACAAATTGAACTATTGAAACAATGTATCTTTCTAAATTAAAGAGTTCAACCCACTTTATTAAAATCAATCTCAATAATTCCAAAACCTTCCCGCAGACTCGTTCAATTTACAATCCTAAAATAATGATTGCATAGATCTCTCTAAATATGAATGAGTAAAAAGCTGCCCACTATAAGTGAGACAATCTACGTACTTGAGTGTAGTACATATAAAAATAATCATTGCAATCCGTTTCTTCCTCTCGAAGCTACTCCCATTCTTCGATCAACAAAACCGCGCAGCCTCGGCCTCGAAACCCCAAGAGCAATCCTTTCATCGCAGCTATATCGTATATATACTATCCCCGCTACTATACGCAACAACCTTACCTACCTACGTCACGACAGACCACCCAAACGCGTACCACCCCTTCGAAGAATCCCCCCCTCAACCCATCATGAATGAACCTCCTCCCAGCTCAACAAAAATACATCACAACGCGTGTGTTCTTCCTTTCCCTCTCTTCCCTCTGACAAAGAACAAAGATGCATCGTCCACATCCGCGACTATATATACACGCGGAATTAATATGTATCACGCGCGTCATCGATATATGCGAACTGGCGGCAAGCACACATTGCGCGGGGAAAAGGAGGGATATCGATCGCGTGAGTGATATAGGGTCCATTAAAAAGTGAGAGAGAGAGAGCCGAGGAAGGAGGAGATGTCGCTGTCTACTTGCCATGCGAGTTGCGCCCGGCGCACTACGCGATTGCATCGCAAAATCTGGGCACGATCGCGTCGACTGATGATGAGAGGGACGGGGCTCTATACGTAGGGAGTATGAAAAAGGGGAAAGAGGTGGACTTTTTCAAAGTGGCGAAGAGGGAGAGAGAGAAATTTTGAGTGTTATATATGGAAGGTGGTTGAGGGATGCTCCGGTTGAGGGAGGAATATGTGAACACGGTTGTGTAATAATATATTATAGCAAGATTAAATACTTTGCTAAGAGCAGACTATTTTTCTATATGTATACATTCGTTTGAATAATAATGATAATATCTAGGGTTGTATTAGAAGGATGAGATATTTTAGTAAAATTTACGTTTGTTGGGAAAAAGGGAGGATTTAAAAGTAGGTTGAGATGCGTGGAGAAGTAGATATACGCTATGCATGGTCAGACACACAACTGCGATTTCTTTTTATTATAGGATTTACTTAACAAGTATATTTTTGGAATGAAAATGCCGCGTGTATGTATAAATATTTTACTTATTTTTCTCAACAATCTATCTTATTAAACTATAGTCGCCAAGTATCCCTTTCAAACAATAATAAACAAGTATAGGTATATTGACATCGCTATACAGTGTGCTACCATCACTCGTTTCTTCCTCAAAACGTACGCGGCACTTCGTCAACCTCGACGCGCATCCATCAATTCCTACAAATTTCACCGAAAAACCACTATATCATCAATTTTTCCACAACAATCTTCGTCAACGCGAATCCGCTTTGCAAACCACATCACAGCGCGTGGCAGTCTATCCGCGTGTATATATATATGACACATATCCCTATCACCGACACGAACGTGTGTACATAGGACGTCGAGAGCATGCTTCCGGTTTTCCTTCGACTCCCTCAGTTTATCTCCACGCCTGATGCGAATGCATATATATGTATATATGAGCGATATATTAATTTGGTCCGTGTCGTTGGCTGTAATCTCGCCGATGTACTTCCGGCTCCGGCCTCTCTTTTTTCCCCGTTTCCCCTGCGGCGCGTTTTCAAATCGCACGGGGATGGCGCGCGTTATCGGCTGCGATATTTGGAAGCGCGCCATTCGCCCACAGCGATGCGGTGCGCGGTCTGGGTTTTTTCTTTTTTTTCTAGTTTTATGGACGGGTTGAGCGCTCGGAGAGTATGTATACATAGAGCGGTTTTTCCCGAATGATGGGATGGTGAAATGATTGGGGAGATGGATTCAGGGGTTTTTCTGGAATTGAAACATGAGTTAGGCTTTTTTATATATGTTTTTGCGATGGTTTCGAGGGTGACCTACATTTTGTAAAATATTCTTGGTTATGGCCCCTTGAAAAATATCACTTTATGAATAATCCGCGACTTAGAATTTTAACGGACAGGAATGATTCGTATACGAAAATATAAATGTTTTGCGTGTACCTAAAAAAATAATGCACCTTCTTTTAATCAGCCGATTCTTTGTCAGAACAAAAGCTGGGTATAAATTTAATTAAAGAACTTTTTTTCATACATTAATTTAATATTGCACTTCAAATTCTTAATCATCTTTTGTAGAAGTATAATATTAGAGATCTGCGACGGAGGCACTTGATGACGTCAAAAGCCAAGATTTTCATATTTTAAAGATGGCATGATAAGTACACCAAGCCAACTTAACGGTGCTGAATTAAAATATGAAATCTTGGCTTTTTTATTTCATTCGCTGCCAATTACGTTAGATCGATATAATTTTATAAAACATTAAATCTTTTATACTTTTTTCCACTCATCCCTTCATTATTTCATAACGATAATAGCAGCTACGATTGCGATAACTTTCAACGTTTTGACAACGAATTAAAATAACACGAAATTCGATGTATAGGAATCTACATTTTACCCCCTTCAACATAATAAGACTCAGACTTTTTAATTAAAAAATATTTGAATCACGGAGATACTCCGCAGACCCCAAATAAATGCGACAACTTACTTTAATCACACAATTTTATCCTCCATCCTCACAAAACCAACTTCCTCGTCTATACAACCCTCCGTACGAGACACAAACCACAGCAGGCGCGGCTGGCCCCACTCATCACCCTCACCGCATTCCCAATCCTCCTTCAACCCCCGCCGCCGCGGCGGCGCTCCTGCGGCATTCCCATGGCTTTTGCGCGCACGAACTGCGCTTGCGGAACTACCCGGCCGTGCACTGCTCTATCGTGACGGGCGAAAAGTTGGCGCAGTGTGTGTGTATATATACGCCGGGGGCCGTATAATGACCGTAGAGCGAGAGAGAGAGAGGAAACGATGATAAATCCTCGATAGGGGGAGGCATAGCTCTCTCGTAACCCAAGCATACCCGCCCCGATCGTTATTTATACGGTGCTGCAGTGTGTATTTGCGGTAATGCTCCTCTTTCGTGTATATACGCGTGCATGTATTTATATACTTTGGTACGGTCGCGTGCACTCGTGGTTCGCGAGAGTTCTTGGGTTTCGGGGAAGTTCGGCAACGCGCGAGGCGGACGAGGAGTTTCGGAAAGTTCGCCGTGAGAGCCGAGGTTTACAGATTCTCGGCTAGAGGATTATCAGGGTATTCGCTGAGATTTTTGTTCCTTTGGTGATTGAAAGTGTTATTGAAAATGTCGAATGAAACGTATAATTATTCCGAATGGTTTTAGATTATTGTTTTTACCGTAGATAAAATCGGGTTTCTTATAATTACGGCAATATAATGGCTAGTTGATAAAAACAAGTTGCTTATGTAACCGCAATAAATAATAATTCTTATTTAATTAAAATCTATTTTCCGATTGCTATATTGTCAGCGTGATTATTGCTTCGCTTCGAAATCAATTAATTAGGTATTATACAAAAAAAGAATAAGAAATGATTGTTGAATCGAAAGTTATAAAGGTAACACCGCTAATAACAAATCGATAAATTATCCCCAACAATCTAATTATTCAAGCGCCTCTTATCACTGGATCTAGATAAAATTCCACTTCACGCCGCTATATACACGCTCAATTACACACGTATATTCCAGACTTTTCCAAAGTATTATTATATACGATTGTGCAACACCCCACTTGTTACCCCCGTCCCCCCGCACACACACACACCTATATACATAATATCTAATCGACAATCGCCGACTCTTCATCTCCCTGTCTCTTTCTCCTGCGCCTGATATTGTACACGGCAAAAGTCAAAGCACAGCGACGTCGTCGCCCCACTCCGCGTGCAATCACGAAAGCTCGCCGCGCGCGCACTCGAGCGATATATAAGGAAGGTATACCCTCACATAGGTGTATAGAGAGAGAGACCCGGCTAGAAAAAGACGACGAGGGGCTAAATAAAGCCGGGCAGCGATCGTTACGCCTTTCTAACGACGAGCAAACATAGAGAGAGGGAGAGAGCTATATAACTACCGTGGCTGCCGGGGCTACTGACGCCGCTGCAGGGTAAACACGAGGGAGGAGGTATAGGGCGGTGCAGACACGGGACACACGTCGTCGCTCTGATTATGTTTGTCGGAGGGGAAGCGCGTTTTTTTCTTCTCGGTTTCGGGATGAAGAGGAGATCGAGTGGGCCATTTTTGGTGGGATGCGATTATAGGTTTGAATTTTTAAAGGTCGCGGTTTTTGCGGATTAAGTGAATTTTGCGACTTTCGAGTTGTGTAAAATTTATATTGGATGATCAGACTGATATATACTACTTGTTTACCGATTTCGTAGATAAGATAAGAAAATCACGTTTAAACAAGAAATGAGATATACCTTTGAAATTTTTTATATGTAATATTAAAAGTCCAGCAATTACCAAAATTTCATAGAATCATTTCATTTTTATAGAAAAAAAATCCTTTTCGGGTTTAAATATATAAACTATATATACGAATGTGCAATATTGCCATTAAAAATTACTTGAATAAAATTCCGACATAATTTATTTATGTATCGTCGATAACTTGATATCATACTTATCTCAAGACAAGATTATAATCTTGGTGGTATATAACGACCCGATAGCTGCATAATACGGAATTTAATCGTTATGAAACATGATGAAATTGTAGTATTAAATTTTTTTATTTTTCCGAACTCATTACAAGAGAGAGAGAGGGAGAGAGAGGAGCCTATATTATATCTCTGTATAGGTCTAATTCTGTCTCGTGTTTCGCGTGCATATAGCCGTATAATGCCGGATGCATATTAAAACGATGCGCTAGCCCAGATTTATTTATGCATCGCCTCGATGAAACCCTACAAAATTTTTGGCACACTTACCCCCGCGAAACATAGCGTGCGCCTACATGGTATACATTACTCGCGAGCTATAAAATAATGGCTTATGCGCGCGAGGAAGAAACAAAGAACCTTTTTTAAGTAAAAATGAATTCGTTATATTTGTATAAATCTCTAGGTAGATATATTCGATTTATCAAATATTTAAAATTTCTCTATATGTAATAAGAAAAATGATGAGTATAGTATATAAAAATGTGCAATAAGCAACGGATGTATTCCTGGAAATTTTTATCTTTACCGTCTGACTTATATCTCATAAGTGTATCTGTAAAATCTGATCATGCGTGAACCATCCATTCGGCTGGAAATTCACATCGCTCCATAAATCGTAATTTCAAAATCCGACGGGGATAGCGAAAAGAAACTAGGACGATTCTCGTGTTCCGGCCAAGTCTCGGTGCCAACGATCCTTACCCATTCACGCTCGAGTACTTTCAAAAATTGTCATGGTTACAAAAACTTTCGTACAATATTATACCATTTTAACGGGTAAATAAATCGTTAGAATTGGAGCGCGTGAAATGTGCTTTTATTTTACGGTTGTTGTCGTATATACATTTATTGTTTCACTTTCAGACTACTATGGTAATCTTTTAACACACGAAAGAATCATGAATTATTTTGTTCTTTTCATGCTTTTTCTATAGGTTGGTCAGCATTCAAAAACAAAAAAAAATCTACCAGATATATCGGGAAAAAAGGAAATATATGGGATAAGAGATATTATTATTACAGTAGCCTTGATTTTTTGTTTCCTGTTCGAAAATATACTTAATACTTTCTTGTGAAAGATAATGTACTATAAGAGTATCCTGAGAGAATATCCAATCTTATTACAGATTTCAAGAGTAACTTTAATGTACTTTTTGATTTTTTCCTCAATTATATCCACTGACTTTAATAGCTCGACAAATTACCAGTAATGAGTGATATAATTAACACAAACTTCAGGTTTAATTAAAACAATACAAAAGCAGCCTTAAACACGTACCATTGCAAAAATATACGACAATCAAAATCAAACAATGACTTTCCCACATCACATCTTCTCCTGCTATACCTCCCGCTTTAACCATCCCTTTCCAACATCTATAAAAAACCTTCAACATCAACATGAGACAGGCACTTAGACATAAACCAATTACAAGCTACTATAAGCATTCCCGCAATCAGAATTGAAAAACACGTGTGCTTCTTTCTCCCTATTATCGATTGTCTCCTATCTCCTCACTCGCCGTCGTCGCCGACGCCGAGTCATCGACGAATACATAATAAACCCCGTCGTCGCCAACGTCTGACGCAGAGGGCTCCGCAATTACCCCTCGCATATACATTCCCCTCCCGTCTCCCCGCCCCCCAAAAAACCCATTCTTTCTCTACACGCGCGTTATCTCGCGCTCTGACGTATATATATATATATATAAGATATGTACACACATCGAACATGCCGTCTCTCTCTATGACGCGAATATGTAGAGAAGAATCTCTCTCTCTCACGTTTGCATGATGTGAATAGCGGAACGGCGTTCCACGTCAAATTAGAGAGAGCCTGAATGCTTGCACGTGCGCGAAGCAAGCTGTGAAAGAAGCGGAATCGTCGGGATTGACGACGAGAGGGAGGAGGAATGAATGGGAAGGTTCTTATTCAGAGAGTTTCCTGCGCACTGAGCGAGAACCGGGGATTCCGAAAATGGGGTTAACTAATGTTTGCCAGTCTTTTCTCGTTATACTTTTCGCGCTCGTTTTGTGTAACCCTCGCGAGGTTAGAGGATGGAGGAGAGAGAGAGAGAGTATATGTATGTATAGTGTCTCTTTTGTGCAGAGCGTTTTGTAAACGGTCGAGTGGATTGCAGTAGTGAGATATATATGTCTTGATTTCACGAGAGGGCGCTTATCCAAAAATTGCTGGTTTTTAATGATTCAGCGTAAGAGGGCATCATGCACTGTGGTGGATAAATATATGTCACTTTTTTTCTGCGCTATAGCTGAAGAGCCGTTGAATTTTGAAATTATACATCGAGTAGACGGCCGTTATTATTTCCTCTTCGAATCCAAAAGCTTCATTTTGACCTATATAATATCCCAGCAAAAACCAAAGCAGTATTTTTCACTAAAAATGTCGAGAATACCGTACAAAAAGAATCCTTTTATTATATACGGTACCAAGCAATCCGACAATCCGCCTAACCACAATAACGACCCAAAAGTCATCCCCTCTAAAGCATCGCAACCCTCTCTCTCTATCTTCCATTCTTCCATCGGCTCGCTCGCTCGCTCTATTTTCGGAACATATAACGCTCGTCGTGCGCCCGTTACTTCGTCGTCGACGTCGTAGTATCTCAACCCTCCCTCCTCCAGCCATTGTCATTCGTAAAGACATTGAGCGGGCGCGTCCTCTATGATTCTCTCCCTCTCTTCCCACCCCTATTACGTAAGCGAAATTCGTTTCAATCTATCTATCTCTCTCGTCGCCGCCGTTGTTGTTTGCTGTCTTTTTTGGTGGCGGCGGCTACTCGCGAATGAATATTGGAGGGAAACTCCCGGCGCGCTTTGATGCCAATCTGCCGGCCGCAGACGCTGAGCTGTGTGTTTTCCGTTGCTCGCCGCGCGTCATATATATATTTATACCAGGCGCCCCCTACTTTGCTTTATTAATATTTTCGCTGCTGTGTGGCTGTTTTTGTAGGGGAGAAAAAAGCGCTTTTTTTTCATTGGAAGTTGCGTAAATGGGGGACGGGGGAAAGTTCTTCTTTATTTTTTGCGGGCGCAGAGTTATCCGAGTGTGACTATAGAGAATTGCGAGATTTTAATTAAATGTTATCTGGAGGGAGGGTGGAATGACGGGAATGGCTTTAATTCTCTTCACGTGTGCGAAAAAATTATACCGGTCGCTATAGGTGTTAGATTAATTAGGAGAATGTTCGTTTTCGATAAATTTAATTATACTGTCGCGATTTATATTATTACTGATTATTTTTTTCCATGAATTTAAATTTTTTCATTTAATATTTGATAATATTATTTAAAAATCACTGCAGTTGCCCGCATTTAAAAGATTAATATAATAAAAACATGAAATAAATACATGTATATATTATTTTAGATTAAAATACTGTCAAATGATAAAATCAAACGGTTTTATCAAAGATCACAGAAGGGACATCCTGTACAAAAAAGAGATATTTTACCAACGCGTTACAATTTATTGATTTTTCATTCCCGTTACAAATTGCGCCTTTTCCACGATGCATCTATAAATAGAACTTCGGAAAAACATTCTTAGTCACTTCGTTTAATTTATTTCTGAAGCGGGGTAAAAATCAATCTGTATTATTACATAAATTCTATAGCGAGATACTTTTAGCTTTTCAATTATTTCTACAAGGAAGGAAGGGGCCGTCGCTTTAATGAAATTTGCTGAAAGAAAAGAATTTCAAGGTTTTTACAACGAATCAAATATGCGCATTTCGTTGCAGATATATTTATATAATGACTTATTGTTAGCAAGAATTTGTGCTTTAACCCTTTGCTGCACAGGTCAACATCTATATGTTACAGCTTGTTCTCCATCGTTTATATTATCTCTTAGATCAAGAGTTTCTTGCCATGAAATATGTTACTTCGGGATCGTTGGATTTATTTATTTATTTATTTATTTATTTATTTATTTATTTAACTAGTATAAAGATTACATTGGAGCTTCCTACATTGATTAGGTTACAGAGTATCTCCTACAGAGGGAAACATAAGTATTTCCCTGTGCGTAGGACTGGTATAACTTAACAACTAAACTTAAATCTAAGATGTGTCATTAAACTTTTACAATGAATAACAGTATTTAAAGTTTGTATAGCAACAACAAAAGATTTATATATCTGAGAAAAAGAAAACGCATGTTTTTTTTTTATATTTTTTTATATTTTTTTTTAAATGGACCCATAATTAGACTTGATCCAAATCTCAAAATCCGACAACTGAATTAACGCCTACCATTTGCTGCAATTATTTACTTAACTTGATCCAATTTTTTAATCTTATTTTTATAGTTTGCTTACTGACTCATAACCCTTGAGGTTATTTGGTAGTTCATTAAAAATTCTTAAGGCTACTATATAACTATTTTTATTGATAATGCTATTGGTTATTTCTGGTATAGGAATAGCTTTCTTTCTGATGTTCGTCTTCCTATTTTAACGAATATCTCTTAAGTTGGCGTAGTGATATACAATTGTCTCATGGGCAAATGTTTGTTCCAGGTTAAGTGGGTAATTGTTTAATTGGAAAGTATTTTTGCTGGCAATTTTAAGCAGTCTATTTTGTAA
>UXGD01000974.1:0-42163 GCA_900474315.1 Torymus auratus
CCGAATTTTCTTCGATCTAAAACTAACCAACCGTCACGATTTTCGAGTCACATTTTGAACTGTCTTGGGACGGTCTTGTGACCGTGACAAGATCGTCATAAAAAATTTGTGACCGTCACGCTGCAACACTAGGTGTGCACCGTGTGCATCTCTAAGGAATTATAGCAGACCATTTTTCTTCAATCATGGCATGACTTTGACAGGGACCTTATGATCTGTGAATTTTGCGCTGTGTGTTTACAAATGATTAAAATAAAATGTCATCTGCACATTTATCAACTGGTAGACTAAATATTGGTTTAATTCAAGAACAAGCTAGAAAACAATTACTTTGTTTACTTGAAAAATGCGATGGACCAAAAGTATGTTTATATTGATTTTCTTTATATTTCGATATTTATCTTATATTTTAATTTCTATATTGATTATAAATTTTTAGGCAATCGTTTGGGACGAATCTCTTGGAGGACCAATGGGTCTTGTTGCCAAATATGATATACTTCAAGAACATGAAGTTATTAAAATGTACCCTTTGGTGGGTGGGCGTCTACCACCTGCTGATGTCACTAATGTCATTTTTATTACTAGGCCACATTTAGAGCTCATGGATTTGATAGCTCAAAATATTCATGGGTAATTAACTGAATTTCATAAATATTATTAATTTTTTAGAGTTGCACTTAATAATAACATCAAATTTATAATTTTTAGTGAGGAAGGAAGTAGGCAGCGCAAAGAATTTCATATATTTTTTGTACCTCGTAAAAGTTTACTTTGTGAGAAAAAACTGCAAAATCGAGGGGTATTTGGGAATTTTACATTAATTGAAGAATTTCCTTGTGATCTTTTTCCTTTTGACAATGATCTTGTCTCCATGGAATTAAGTAATGCTTATCGAGAATTTTATTTAGAGAATGATCCTACTTGTCTATATCAAGTTGCCAGAGCTATACAAAACATACAAAGACTTTATGGTAAGATCTCTAGAGTCACTGGAAGAGGACCAGCTGCGAGTAAAGTCTGGGATTTGATCCAAAGATTAAGTAGAGAAGAAGAAGATACAAAAATAAATAATTCACAAACTCCAGCAATTGAACATTTATTATTACTTGATCGGTCCCTAGATTTATTGACACCTCTAGCTACACAGTTGACTTATGAAGGTTTAATTGATGAGATATTTGGTATACACAATAGTAAGTTTTTTATGTATTTATACACATCTTCAAATAACTAGAAGAAATTTTACTTTTAAAAAGCTCTTTTTAATGAATTCATTGAAATTAACAAAATAATAAAAGAGAATATTTAAATTAATATTGTATCCAACTACAATTTAATCTATCTTCTTTTAGCCACAGTTAAATTACCAGCTGAAAAATTTTTAAATTCTGATGAATCACCAACTGTCATGTCACTTGAAAAAAAGAAACAGCAGATTATCCTTAATTCAGGAGAAGAATTATTTGCGGAAATTCGGTATTAATTTTAAAAATATTTTTATTTCTCATTTATTTTATATTTATTTTTTATATATTTTGGTTTTTAGTGATAAAAATTTCATTGGAGTTGGACCTGTTCTCAGTAGAAAAGCAAAAGTGATATCATCTCAATTAGATGAAAGACATGGAGATAAAAGTGTACAAGAAATTAAACAATTTGTAGCAAGATTACCTCATATGTTAGCCACTAAGCAGTCATTAGCAAAACGTAAATATAATATAAAATGGTTTACTTGAATAATAATGTAAATGTAAATGTTGACTAAAAGTTCACTGCATTTTGAAATTTTTAGATGCAACAATAGCAGAGATGATCAAGGAAGTTACTGATTCTGCTAATTTTTTGGAAACATTACAAGTGGAACAGGAACTATTAAATTGCATTGACACAGAAAAAGCAAATTCTTATATTGAAGATTTAATAGCACAGCAAGAACCTCTCATAAAAGTTTTACGACTAATATGTATTCAATCATTAACAAATTCTGGCTTAAAACAAAAACTTCTGGATTATTATAAAAGAGAGATTATACAGACTTATGGCTTTCAACATTTACCAACTTTATTAAATTTAGAGAAAGTTGGATTATTGAAAGTTCAACAGCCTGCTAGACAGTACTCAGTATTACGAAAAGCATTAAGACTGACAGTTGAAGATGAAAGTGAAATTGCACCAAAAGATATAAGCTATGTACATTCAATTTATGCTCCCCTAAGTGTTAGATTAGCTGAACAACTAGTACAGCCTGGTGGATGGCAAGGACTGAATGATATTCTTGGACTTTTACCAGGTCCTGCTATCAGCAGTATATCACAAAAATCAGCTCCTACTGGAAGACGTAAGAATTTTAATTTGAGAAACATTATTATGTAGAATAATTATAATTGACAGCATGAATATTAAATAAAACTAAATATATTTTATATTTTAGGAAATTCAATAACCAGTGAAGATTCAACATCTGAGTCTTCAAAACTTATACTTGTATTTTTCATTGGTGGTTGTACATATGCAGAAATTTCAGCTTTAAGATTCCTGTCACAACAGGAAGATTGTAAGTTCATTTTTATTCTTGACATCTCTACTTATATTATCCATTCTTAATACAGAAATTAAAAATTGAATATTATTTTTCAGTGAATGTTGAATTTGTCATAGGAACAACAAAATTAATTAATGGAAATACATTTCTTTCTTCTTTAGTAGAGGAAATGCCATCAAAATGAATTTGTGTAATAATTTTTTTATTTTTTTGTAAAATATAATTGTATTTTGTAATGTAAAATAATAAAAAGTCGTGTTAATTATACATAAATGGATTTATATATATTCCTTCTTCCTAACGAAATGTATGATGAATGATGATATGATGAGAATCTTATGAAATATAAAAACAAAATATATATGACGATTAAACACAGCTGCCATGCTAATAGCGATAAGATACCTATAAGTAGTCAAAATTTGTGTGGAATAACGGGATAAGAGTCTAATTGTCTAAGCAATGACTATAGTCGAGATTCACCAAAAATTGTCATAAAGTCGGTGCCGTTTCATCGATGTTATAGCTATATAGTTCCTGACTAAAGTTAGTTTTTAGCGTTAGAATAACTGTGATAAATAATTATATGAAATAGTTTTTCCCTTATTTTTCCGTCCAGTACGTTTGTGCGGAAATGCAATCCCAATATAGTAATATCAAAATCTGGAATCGAAGCACAATTAACATTTTCACGATTTTTATTATTATAAAACAAAGCATTGTACAACAAATTTTAAACATTTTCATAAAATAATGAAACTGTCAGTTTTGCTTCGATTACAGATTTTTAAACTTATATAATATTCGGATAATCAGCCGATTACATTTCTGCACAGACGGATGAAAAAATCGTTAACTATATTCCATATAATCATTTTTATCGCAAATCGCAACACTTTGATGTGAGTTGTGACTTAGCCATAACAATAACATTCAATAACAGCTGAAACAGCTGAGTGATTATCAATCAGCTGATCATCTTTGCAGATGGGAGTGAATAAGTAGGTAGTATACTGGCGTACTGGGAGTTTGGACTGGCCCACTGCCAACATCCGTGTTGTTTTGCATTTGAGATATCTATATTCATGTCATTCGTATATGATGACATAGTATGTAAATCTCAAGAAAATAAATTTAGTAGATTATAATATTAATCAAATAAAATGAAACTTATTAATGGTTCCTATTACAGTTTTAAATCATAATAGCAATGTATCATAAAGTTAGGTTAGGATAAAAGGAAATTTTTAAGCAACAAAGGCTTTACTTTATAAATATAAAAATGTGTCCAGCATTATTAGAAAATGAAGAAAGATATTTTGGAGGAATGACTTTTTTTGCCCAAAGTCATCCTGCTGAACTTTGTGGAAGTAATGGTTTACCACTGACTCCTAATTCAATTACAATTTTAGGAAAATCTCAGTTTTTAAAAACTATTAATCATCCAAACTTATCTCAGTATCTGGATATTATTAGAAGTAAACATGGTATGTGCATCTTTTTCAAATTTTTTTTAAACCTAAAATATGTTTTGATAATTAAATAATATTTGCAGAGCGAACCATTGTGGTTGCTGAATATAGTGGTGAATCTCTTACTTCAAAAGAAAATTTATCTGTTGAAGATATTATCAAAATAGCTTATCAGTGTTTAGTTGGATTAAGCTATATGAATAAACTTGGCCTAGTTCATAGTCACCTTAGTCCTGATAATATTTTAATTAATAAAAATGGAAACGTTCAGCTTTACAATTTTGGTTTATATTATATGACTGATCATGGAAAGAACGTTTCTTTTCCTATTGGGTAATTACATTCCTTATATTTATTTTTTCCAGAAAAAATATAGTTTTTCTTTATAATTTCAGTTATCCAAAATATACTGCACCTGAAGTTTTTCTTGGTAATGGGATGAGGAGCATAAAAGTTGATTCATGGTCATTAGGAATAATTATTGCAGAACGTTTGTTAGGACGTACTCTTTGGCAAGCAGTTAAATTGTCACAGTGTTTAAGAAAAGTTCTAAGTTTGATTCATACTGAAAACAGTGTTTTTGAAAGATTGTCACGTGAAAATAATTGTTTTAATGTTTATGAGGTTTGAAAATATTTTAAATTGGGATCTAATATAGCAATGAAAATATTTGGTAATTTAATCATTTTTAATTATGTTTCAATAGGAGCTGCCACAAGATGTAAAAGATTTTGTAAATGCTTGTCTTCAAGTACGTCCATCATTACGTAAAACTCCTGAAGAGCTTTTAAATTTAACAATTTTTGAAGATTTTTTGAAAAAGGATGCAAGAGAAGAGGAAAACAGTTTATATGAAAATATAATTAAACGGAAAATGGATGAGCTTTATTATTTATGGCAATTAGCTGGAGGAGATATATCAGTAGAACTTAAAAAACAAGGTTTAATTCGTTCAAGACCCCCCATTTTATCAATACCAAAGTAGATAATTTAGTTTTGTAAAAGTTAAACAAGATTTATAATTTACTTTTTTCATCATTTAAATTTTCTTTTAAAGTTTGGTGATTTTACTTGGTCAAATGTTTGGACGTCGAGATACAGCAGGATTGCTTGATTTAAGAGTTGTGAAGATTCCTCTTGATACATTGAGTCAAAGGCTGGCACATATTCCTTATGTAGCTAATTATCCACGACTTACAAGTCAGTAAGTAAATTGTGTTTCAGTACACTATAAGTAAAATAAAAAACATTTATAATTGAAATGAAGAAAATAAATTCATGCAATTATTAAACCATTATAGAATGCATGTAAAAGCCCAAGATGACTTGACAGATGCTGCATCTCAATTGCCACTAATTATAAGAGAAAGAGATACAGAGTATCAATTTTATCGAATTGTTTTATTTGATAGATTACTACAGGTATGTTATAACTCTGGTTTTTTTCTTAATGCATTATTTTAATTCTGTTACATGTAAAAATATAATCTTCAGATTTATCCAATCACTAAAGATGCAATTATTCGAGAAGCTCATAAAGATATTCCACCACCAGTAAGAGCTGCAGTATGGGCAGCTCTTTTAGGTGTTACAGGAGATATTCAGAAACGATATGACATGATAGATAAAGAAACACCTACTCATACGGATAGACAAATCGAAGTTGATATTCCAAGATGTCATCAATATAGTGAACTTTTGTCATCTCAAGCTGGACATGAAAGACTTCAAAGATTATTAAAAGCATGGGTTAGAGATAATCCACATTATGTTTACTGGCAGGGTCTTGATTCACTAACTGCGCCGTTTTTGTACTTGAACTTTAATAATGAAGGTGTTTTAATTTGTACATATCGATGCCCCGTACGAAGAAGAGCACAACTCAGGCCGTTACGAACACTAGCACAACTCGCGCTGCGCGGACGAAAAAAAGCACAACTCAGTCGCTCTTTACGTCCGAGTCGTGCCTCTCTGCGTCTTCTGTGCTACTCTTCGTCCAGCTCCACGAGCAGTGCTTTTCTTCGTACGAGGCGTTGATATAGTATTTAATTTTCTATTTATTTTTATTTAACATTTTTATAACTTTTAATCTTGTAGCTCGAGCATTTGCCTGTTTATCAGCTTTTATACCAAAATATCTTCATAAATTTTTTTTAAAAGATAATCAAGCTGTTATTCAAGAATACTTAGGAAAGTTCTCACAAATTATAGCATTCCATGATCCTCAATTAGCAAATCATTTGAAGTCTATCAATTTTGTACCAGAGTTATTTGCCATCCCATGGTTTTTAACAATGTTTTCACGTAAGTTATTGATTAGATTTTATATAAAAATAAAATAATATTTGTCAAGATATTTCCGAAATTTTTATTTTTATTTACAGATGTTTTTCCTATTCATAAAATTTTACATTTGTGGGACAAACTTCTATTAGGAGATTCCTCTTTTCCACTTTTTGTTGGTTTAGCTATTTTAAGACAATTGAGAGATTCTTTACTTACGTCCGGATTTAATGAATGTATTCTTTTATTTTCTGATCTTCCTGAAATTGATATAGAACTTTGTGTAAAAGATTCAATGACAATGTACCAAAGAACTCCAGCAAGTATTACTTATAGAAAACATCAATTTAATCAATCAAAGGTGTGTATATCAATATATTGCAATTTTTTTTTACAAAAGGTGTATGCATAACGAAATTTATTTTGATTAGGCTACTAGTTGGTCAGAACCAGAGCCTGGTACTGAAAAAATGCCAAGGATAAGTGTGGACGATTTTTTGGATTTATTGGAAAATACTCCTGATAAAGTAATAGTGGTTGATATTCGCAACAACATCCAGTAAGTAACATTTTTTTTAGATAAATAAATTATTATGGATAAAAAATAAAAAATCAATCTATTACTTTTTTCTGTTTAGATTTGAAAGAGGTGCTATTGCTGGAAGTATTAATATTCCTTTTACTAGTGTTCAACTTGCTCATGTACATCTTGATACTCTTGGTCCACAAGCAAAACCACTTGTAGATAATAAAGAAAGTATTGTAGTAATCATTGGTCCTAATGATCAGAATAATGCCTTAGTATGTAAAGATAGTCACAAGTTAATAATTAGTACATTAACATAGTATCATTACTAAAATATCTTTTTATAGTTTGCAGATTTTCTTATGAGTTGCAAAGTGTACGGCGTTTGTTCATTGCAAGGCGGGATTTATGCATTGCGCTCAAAAGCTGCTAATCTCTTACTTCCTGTGCGTTAAAATAATTGTAGGATAATTGTCAATACAGAAATTTTTCTACATTAAAATATTTACACCCATCTAATATATAAGACAAGATGAGAAAATATTGCAAGGATATATTGTGATAAATAATATTAAAATTTATTTATACATTTAGCTATTGTATATATATATTGAATAAATTTTTTATGTTTATTATAAATGTCCTTTAATTAATTTCTGTTGAATTTAGTTATTACCTATATTTGAATTTGTATCACCTGATGTTTTGTAAGTATTAGTTGCTATAGCAACGAATGCAAAACAAGGAACTGGTAGCACTATTGAATGTCGTTATTAAACTGTGTACTGTGTAAATAGCGTCCGTGGATGTATAATGAATGAATCAGTGTATATAAATGATTATTTATAATTGTGTTTAAAAATAATTATATTTATAATGGAGAGTAATTTATCTCCTCGATTTAAAAAGTGGATGAAAGAGTGTTTAAATGATGAATTTTCAAGTACAATTGATGATAATTTGACCGAAGACCGTGATCCTTACGATGTAGCTCAAAAAATTATAAATTCAAGAGAAATGACAGAATTGACTAACGCTATCAGAAATTCGTTTGTTGAACAAATCGATGTTTCAAGGGCTACCACAAGACAAAACTCTGCAGTGACCTCTGCTGCTAATTCTCGACCTCAAACTTCGATTTCGTATGTGAGTGATTTATCTGGTGATGATTGGTCTTTGAAAGGGGGTACAGACGAAATAGGTCAAATCGTGGATCAAATGGGATACGATAAACCGGATCACGTTAGACTCGCTGGCTACGAAGCATTACTTGAAAATGAATTAGCCAATCTCATAGGGAACAAGTCATGGGAAGCTTTACTAAAAGCTTTGAGAGACGGACTTATTGACGATAGTAGATCTATTTTCGAAGCGAGTTTACTAATGCATGCTAAATTATTGAATTTCCCGCAATTTTACGATACTTATATGAATTTAATAAATGCATTTACAGAGCAATATCGCTCTAAAAACTTGTTCGAAACACTGCCTACTATTTTAAGTGGTGTGAATTTTAAAATTTTTTTACACGAGAAATTGTTTAGGATAATGAAATTAATTATAGATCATCACGAAGAAATTCTGAAAGGTATCAGAACTACTGACAAATTAATCGAGGATATGATTGAACAGTTTATTTCATTTTTGTGTTCATATTCACTAATGAATGCGACTCAGACAAAACCCTTAAATACATTGCATATTTTGTCTGTTGTGGAGCCGCAAGCTGATTGGAGCAAAAAATGGATGCACGGCCTTATAACTAGAAAAACTTTGTGCACTGCCATATCAAAATCGCCGAGTTTAATACACAATATCGTCGCCTGCGTTAAAAAAGCTTTGGAAAATCCTCCCGTAGGAGTTTCGGTAGCCATATCCGATGATCCACCGAATATCTTCATTTCCGGAGACTCGGTGGAAACCTTTACCTTTCTTCACTGCCTGAACCTGCTAACTCAGCTCTGCAGCTATTCGACAGGGCGCACACTACTATCAGAAACGCAAACTGAAGACTCTTTTTCCATACCCGACTTTTTGACTGCCTTGCTAGGCTCGTTAAACGCCTTGGCCTCTTCCGATGCATCCAATGGAGTGTACGAGACTGTTAGAATGGCGTTGACCAGTTTGTTGAGGAAATCCATTGTGCTTTACGATGCCAGGTTTTATCAGGTAGCTTTGAGCCCACTTGTTCAATCAGAGGTACGAATGTGGCCGCATACATTGGATGTTTTAACGCATATGTTGGATACAGTTGATGGACCAACGTTTTTGATGACGGAATACAGAGTTGGTTCGGCATCCTTGGATAACAAACCTGCCAACTATCCAGTCGTGACAATCCTCACTTATACTTCCAGTCTTCTACGACAACCCATTGCTGTAATGAGCATTGAACACGTCGTCGAGTTGTTTAGATTTATTGGAAAACTTTTTAAAATACATGAAATTTTTTATCTCGCCGAAGAGACTGTTAGAGAAAACTTTTATCCTAGTGTAAGTTATATGTACAGTAAGCTCGATAAATACTACGTAGAAAATGAAAATAAAACGCAGCATCTTGACAGGTATCAATCAAAGCCTTTTAGCTTCTTTTCTTTTATTTTTGTAAAATATATCTAATCTAAGTAATTTCAATACTTAATAAATAACAACAAAATAATTTAAATCATTGCAGAGCTGCTAAAGATATGTTATTAAATTTAGTAACAATACCTCTGGGTTTACAAATGCTTTCGAATGAGCCACTAGTATTTGACGAATTGATTCGTGGATTGATTGCTCCAGTGCGAGCATCATGGAGTGACTTCAATGTAGTCAGTTTTGTGTCTAATGCCGGTTTCCTTTCACGCGGTGTGGATATTTTATTAAGACTTGCGCCTCACGTTTTATCCACATTACTTATTGAAATCGGCAAAGTTTTGGAAGACCCTCAACAATTTTATGATCCATGGGAAAATAATAATATAAAAGTTTTTCTTCACGTCCTTGCGCTACTTTCTTTGAACACAAATAGTACGTAATATTTTATATTTTTTCTTATTTATATTCTTATTATACCCCTTTATTATTCTTTGAAATGATAACTTTTGTGGATCTATAAGTGAGGTCGGATTATTTCACAATGAAGCAAAGTTATGTAGATATGTAATAACATTTCGTTGGATTATTAGTACTCCGATCTCTTCAGAGTTGCTGAATCGGCGAAAAGTTACTACTTTTTTTACAAAAATCCTTTTTTTTATTGTTAAATAATAGCGATTTAGAGATAAAAAATATTTTAGATAAATAGATTGTAATATACTAAAACTGTAAAGTTTTAATATATACATACCTAGTAACAACATGTTGTTATATAAATAGGTTTTATCGCTTTTATGACGAACCAAAACGAAGCTAATAAGGAAGAAGAAGACGAATCTCCCACAAACCTTCAAGAATTTTTTCAACATTTTATTAATATCGATTCAGCATTTCATTATCTGGGACTAATGGGATTGAAAAATATTCTTTGGAATTTAGATATTTACGTTTACTTACTCAATTTACTAGATTTTCAGGTAAAATTTCGACAAATCAAATTCATAAAATAAAAAACGAATAGTACTTAATATCTTTTAAGTAATCTTCAACTGTAAATTGCGAAAACATGATTTTTTAGAACAAACTATTGAAATTCCAAGAGTACGGAACGTTCGTGAACGAAGATGGCCTGGAGTCCAAGAGTGCCTACATCGTCGATGAGTGCAGCCTGCTCCGGCACACGGTACTCCTAAACTGTTATTACGTGAGACACAAGAGAAGTGAGTACCAGGTGGTCCCAGAAGAGAGTCATCTCTTCTCAAAGTTACCACCGCCAGAAGGCATCGACGACGATGTCTTGCCACGAAGTTCTTCGCAATCCGATTTGTCGAGTTGGCTGCAAGAGACCGGACCTGGTCTGAGAGACAGCAACTGGGTGGCTCAGACACGCAGAGCTCACAAGACTTCTCCGGGTCTTATGAAGGTATATTTTTTTAACGTACACAAGAGATAGTGCATGTCGTCGGGTAGGAGCAAGAACGTCCTATTTCAGCGCGTAAGAACGTCTTATCTCAGCTCGACGCGTGTAAGACCGTCCCATCACAGCTCGGCGCATAAGAACGTCCCATCTCGGACGCTCCGTGCGTTGATGTTGAGCCGAAATGGGACGTTCTTACGCGCTGGGCTGACGATGTGTTCCTCTTGTTATATAGTAGCTAGTCGATAATATACTTTCTTACTTCAAAACTTTTAGAGTAAGTTGAGTAACTATTTGCGATTTATTGTATTAAATTTACTTATTTAATTTATTATAGAATTCAGTACTGCTGGATTTATTGGATCAAATGGAACAAGCGATCCCTACTGTCGAGTGGGTCGATCGTTTGGTGTGGGATGCCGATTTAAAATGTAGCGACGATTACTGGCTTCCAGAGGAAAAGTGTGCAATTAATTTCGTTGTACATTACGGGGTGATTAATGGACAGATAGAAAAAACTGAACAAATTAAAAGAGATTTAAAAGTGTTTATTCAATCAACACACAGTTTCATAAATTACAAGAAAACTATACACTTTGATGGCTTCGATTGGTTTTTAGCAACTGTGTTTTTAATTTGCAATGGTAACATTGACAAGTTAGTATTATTCTATTGTTTTAATTCTTTTATAGGCATCAGCAACAAAAATGTTCATATTTATAATATATTCATTGCCTCAGGTGGCCGCGAATCAATCGTTTTTTAAAACTAGATTGACAATCTAATTGACAGAGTTTCATACACGACAAAAATTTAACAATAAACGGTTCATTATCAATTTTTTTCCGATAAAAAAACTTCTGTCAATTGAATGTATTCAATAGTTTTATTACGAGACTCGAGCTAACCAATCTTCATCATAGGCAATCTAGGTCTCAGGTTGAAAACTTGTTGATCATAGTCGTAACATGGTTACTTTTGACTCAAAGGCTTTCTATCATCACTGACCTATAACAATTTCGTTAATGCATTTTAAAAATACTTCTATACAAAAATTTAATCTAACTTTTTTTTTATTTAGGGCCAGAACATTTGTGACTCAAATTATACAATTCCCATCTTCTATATTTATGTGGCATACTTTGGCCCAAGTGTTTGACGAAAATAACGAGGCGGAGTCATCAATGAGGCTTTTATTTGCTCATCTCCTTGAAAGTATAATCAGTACTGAATTTCCTACAGTCAAATTTGCACTAAAAGTGGGTATCTTAAAAATGTTTGCCCATAAAATTTAAAAATAAGTAAATCAAAGTTTTGAATGACGTTCTTCTTTTAAAATAATAAATTAAAACACAATAAAAAACTTGAAATATATCTGAAAAATTAAAATAAATTTTGGCATTTGATTTAGAGGGAGTGTGGAGTTGAATGGTGGACAATCTGTGATAGATTAATAACACAATGTTTTTGGGGAATACTTCCATGGAGTGAAATCATGCATTATTTTGCTATATGCATATTGCATACACCTGATTATGTACTATATTATTCTGCTTCTTTGATGAATCATTGTGAAACTGAGATAATGAAGAATATTATGAAAGGAAAAATGTTACCAGAAGATATGGTAAGAAATATACCATAAATACAATATTAATATTAAAAAAGGGATGCTAAATGTATTTTTAATTTTAAAGATTCTTGAAGACTACAGATGTCATAGTCAAATTGGGTTTATGGATCGTTTAGGAAAACGACATGGCGGAAAAGTTCTCCCACCTTTAACGCAACAAAAAGTTAATTTTTCTGACGACTTAGAAGATGAAACAAAAAGTGTAAATAATGAAAATATTGAAATCGATGAATAAATAGATTTTATAAACTTTTATGTAAATTAATCACTGACTCGCCATATTTTGTACAACTGTCTGATAATATTTTAATTAAAGAATAAAAAAAAATAAAAAAAAAAAAAAAAAACAGTACAATATTATATAACACGAAAAATTGTAATGATATTTTTGTAAAATAAAATATTATGATAACGTTGAATAAGAAGTTCATTTACAAGGATCTATAATACATAATATCAAAGATACGTCAATCGAGTTATTCATACACAAATTTTTAACGACTGTCTATCGCGTGAACAACTCTAAATGTCACGAAAACAATATATTTTTATTATTCAGCTATTGTCTTGTTTATTATTTTTTTTTTCGCTAAAGATCACAAGCGCCAAAATAAACAGTTGAAGTAAATGCAATTATATTTCGTACTTTCGGCAATTGAAGCATCTTGAAATTTTACCAAGAGTTCAATATTGATCGGAATGAACATTAAGAAATTAAAACAGTGGTACAAATACCTCTTTAAATATGATCAAAAACGCTTCGAAAATACCTTCACGTTCGCATATGTACAAAACAATGATCTAAATATATTCACTCTTCTGCATTTCAGTCCTCATGAATTGCAAACAGCTTAGCTGCTTCGTTTAATTCTTCATACTTTGTTCCTCTTGCAAGTAACTAAAAAATATTTTATGTAATTATAATAGAAAATGAAGTAAATGTAACAAATAAATTTATAAGGTATTTTCAATAAAAAAAATTTCATTTACCTGTCTAGCAACGGACATACGATTAAAAATATTCCATAGGACAATACCAACAACTACATTATCTCGTAAATAGAAGACAACGCCTTTTTCATAATTATCTTGTGCTACTTGTGATACATCCTCAGAGCTTTTTCCACTAGAATCTTTACCAGAATCCGCTTTAGCTGATGCAACTGTTTTTTCAGAAGAACTTGACTTAGTCTCTGATTTTGTTTCTCTTTCATTCTTGTTTGTGCTTTCCTGAAAATGAATTACCTTCTTTTAGTAAACAAATTAATAATTATTAAATTTCATAATTATTAAATTAATTTTATATAAGAAACCTTTTCAGTTGATGATTTTGTATTATCATCAGAGACTGAATCTGTAGAAGATTTATCTTGGTCTGTTACTTTTGCAAATACTCCAACAGTTTCTAATGTTGAATCAATGATACCGATTGCTTCGAATCCAACTTCTGGACCAAGGTCAGACCAGAACATAGACTGATGGAGATATGGTTTACGGGCACCTGTCATATTTTCACCTGCTAACCTTCCAGAAATTACTGCATGATCGTGATGCTCAATTCTTCTTCTCCCAAGTTTGACATCATAAAAACATGCAGCATCTCCAGCTACCCACAAATTACTTCTTGCTTCTAATTCAGCATTAACTAGGAAGCCACCTTCTTCAGGATCTATTTCTAAATTTGATTCCTTAGCAAGATCTGTGTTTGCTTTCACACCAATTGTTACTATAACTTGATCTGCTTCTAACTGTTATAAATAGTAATATAGGCTTTGTTAATTTATGCAAGACTTTTCATGTTATTTAAAGTTGCTTTATTAATTGAGGGGCCAGAAATCAAAAAGACATGTAAGCCGAAACGGGCAGATAAGTATTACCCAATGGGAGAAATTTTTAAGTCTTACAAATCCTAATCTTTTTCTTTTGCGATTTGTAGAACGAATGTTGATACTTTTTTTCACTTTAACTAGCTATCATTTCTTTTTTATCAATTCTTTTAGATTGAAAATTTTATGGAATTCCAAATTATTATCGTCAATAATAAAAGTTGTTTTACGAATTTTTAGAATTTAACCGTATGGTATGGTTAAATAGACAGATTTTCTAGAAAGTTTCAGACCATATGTTAATTCTACTGAATAATAACGACTTTTTTAACTATTAGATTAGATACTGCACCTACTTAGTGTGCTGCACTCGCACGAACCGACACGCGTTATCTGACGATGTATCGCATTGTACGTATACATACAATAATAATTCGGAATTCTGATGTTTTGTTTCAAACAAGGAAAACTAGCTGCTACTAGGGTAAAAAGTAGCTCTTCAATATTGACAAAATTTGTTGCATTTTTTTGGCGCGCGCGTGTGTGTATGTGTGTATGCAGCGGAAAACTCTATATAAAATTTTAAAGTAAAAAAAATTGATACAAAGTAAATGGTGACGAGTTAGAAAATAAGTATTAAAGTTATATCTTTACATTTTATTTATAGATATGTGGCAGCTTTTGTGTCTTATTCATTTTCGGCTCTTCAATTAGAAATATTTACAAAGAAGCCTATTAAAAGTATTGTTATTGATCTTTGTTTTTTACTTACAATTCGTCCATCTGAAAGTGTAAGAGCTAATCTACCATTCTTCATCCTACAGTCGTGTACTTCTACATTTGGAACACAATTTACACCTTCACTTTCTGAATGTTTTGTAGTCCATTCTCCTAAATATTCTGGCAAAACTTGTGCTAATATAAACTTTTCTTTATAAACTTGATAAACCTTTTGATAGTCAAATGATACTGGAAAGATAACGTTTGTTAATAATATCAGTAAATTAATGCATTATTCGTTTTTTTATAATTAACTCTCTAAGAAACTTACAATTTCGAGCAAGAGAAGTGGATAGTTCAGAACCCAAGAAGCCTCCACCAATAATGACAATGTTTTTACATTCAGCTTTCTTAATATTACGTACTAATTCAAGAAAATCTTCCTTTGTTCTAAAAACTATAACTTTTTCTTTAATTTTTTCATCTGCTTCTTCAAATATGGATAAATTCTTTGGTGATGCACCTGATATAAACATTAGTCAAAATATTTTTAAATTATAAATGTAATATTTAATTTCAAATTTTTTACATGAACATGAAAATACTTACCAGTTGCAATAAGGCATTTATCATATTTAATTTTGTAATCGTCATGTAGGTAGGCAGTTTTATTAGGCACATCAATCTTTTTAATATTCCATCCTGTAGCAATAGCTACACCTCCTTTCTCTGATTCATTTAGTTCATTAACTTTTAAATAAAATTCTGGAGGTTCATAAAACAGACTAATACAAATATTTTGATTACATGCAATATTTATTTAATTTAATTTAATTAATTATTTTAAGTATATCAAAAATATTTGTTACCTCCTTTTCGTGCCATTCCATTGCTTAAAAATTAATTTAGATGCTAACGCTTCATCTCTGTTATACCAGAGTTCTTTGGATAATGGTGGTCTCATATATGGCAAATCACCTTCATTGGTCACCACTAAAACCTGAAAGTAATTTCATATTAAAATAACAATGTTGGTAAAATACTGTGTATTTTCTTGTTTGCATTCTAAATTTTTAATTTAATAAATCTTGACGAATTTATTCTAAAGGTAGAAATTACTTATACCTTAGCAGTGGGATCACTAGCTTTAATAGAACGAAATGCTGAAAATGCAGCAGTGCCACCACCTATTAATAAGTAAGGTACTTCTTCTGGTATTGTACCAGAATCCTCAGGATTTGGAACTATTTTAGATCTCCCTTTACTATCCATAGGTTCTGAGAAAAAATTATTTTTTTTTTTATTATTTCTTAATTATTTCTTTTACGTATAAATATTGTATAAATCTTACTTTTAGGTTTCTTTTCTCCAGTAAACCATTCCAAGTACTAAAAAGAAAAATATTGATATAATGTATACAGGTTCACAAAGGATTTTAATTATAATTAATTATTCACAGTGCAAAAATAAGATTAAGACTTACTGCATATACAGAGACACCAGCTAAAATAAATGCTGCAATCAAATGCTTCCAATATTTGAATTCTGGACCTTTATCATCAGGTCCTCCAGCTTTATGACACATTTCTTGGTATTCTGGTGGACAACTGGGGCAAGAATAATTTTTGTCATCGCAAGGTGCACCAATCCGCTCTGGTGGTTGTTCTTGTAGTGTTGATACTGGTGGTGCTGTTGAGTGTGGTGGTGGCGGTGGAGGTGGTGGTGGCAAAGGAGGAACTTTTTTGTAGGACTTTGTTTTGGACACACATTCTTCTACTTTTACTGTAGATCCAGTTTTGTTCTTTTTACTTTTTGAACTATACCTTAGACAGCCTATACTCATAAAACCTAAAAGAGATTTACAAATTTAAAAATTAAATATTTGTATACATTTGTTGCATAAATTTTTAATTCAACCAAACTAAGAAAAGTTTCATGAAAATATACATCCAATCTTTGTGGTAAAATGGAAATGAAAAAATTAAAAGAAACAATTTACTGTTTTATTAAGACGACCTACTATTAAAGAAAAACATAAACGATACATATTAGGAAAAAGGTAAGAAAAATACAAGTTCTCTTATCGCTCCGAAATCACATCAACGACGAACCTTGAGGTTATGTCTCCCATTGCAAACTTCAGACACGCGGCGTTTTTTCTGGAAAAAAAGCTTTGTCGCCGTTAAATTTCACCGTGAGTGAGTAAAGAAGGCATGAAAACACTGCAATCCCATGTTAAAAAGACGGATATCAGTAATGAAAGGGCGGAAAAGCAAAGAACCAGTAGAGGGTGGCTGCTTCGCATGACGAAATTGCGGTTACACGACCGGCTCCCGGCCGCCGAACAGTAGGACAAAACAAAACTCACCAACGCGCGTCAAGGGCTCGGAGAAGTTTTTCGCTTGAGCGTGCCTCGTTATCCTCGACAATTGGCCGACGGCACGGCCGTAGCTCAGCATCTTGGCCTGCCGCTTATACAGTTTCTGCTGCACGCGCGCTGTGCTTTGCTGCTACTGGCCTACTGCTGCTGCTAGCTGCACTCCACTGCCTACTCCGTACATAAGCGGGGCCTTATGCAATATGGTGGTCTCGGCGTGTGCGCGCGTGTGACGATGCACGTCGTCCAGTCGAGCTGATGGCTATAGGGAAGCAAGTGCCTTTTACTTTCTTCTCGCGCTGCGGTAGATGATTGATGCGCGCCACAGCATGTCAGTTAGCCCATCGCGCCGGGTAAGCATCATCGTCACGTACGCGGTACGCGTGTCGCGTCGCGCCGACTCACCCCTCGGCGGGGTGGCGGTTGCGGGTATATTGCTCCGATATATATACTACGTGAATTTTTGTATGTTTTCAATTTCTTCACCTGTTCAAATGGATTTTTTGTTCTGTAATTTTGTTGCTGGACTATGTCGGATTTTGATACAGCCTGTGCTGTGTTCTTGTTTTGTTTTTTTTTTATTGAAAAATCATCTATAGCATTTGCGTGAGGCTGTGATTGAACACAATCGTTATTTTCTGATTGTTTATTATAGGTAGATTCTATCACTCTATTTGCATTGACAGAATATCAATTTTTATTTATGGAACAAAAAATATGTATTTTATGCAAACGTATTTTACGTAGGGTGACTACACCAGTATTGGAACAATCACCAGTGAATGAACATTTTGATATAATATTTAAAATTGTAAAATTTGTACATTTGTACATCAAATATAATCATGATTTTGAAATCTGCGAAATTTCCTTTCATTTAATATATTGTACATGTTATGAAATGAATTACCTTGGATGAAAAAAATTATTAATATTGCGCGATATCATGATGAGAATTAAATATACGCCATTCGCTATAAGGGTAACGCAGAGTGTAGGCATAGTTTTCTCAAAATCGAAAGTTTTTGTGCTAGGATCTCACGTCTAAATGAAGTTTTGTACTTAATAGTTGACGATTTGACATTATTTTTGAGACAACAGTGAATTATTTAAATAAAATTTACATGTTCCAACTTCGGTTCATTTTATATTACTGAATCTAGTGAATGAACGCGAACACTTGCTGGGCCGCGATCTTATTCCGACAATCCAGTGAACGAAGGTTTTTCGTACGTCATGCTGTATCTACTGTATGAACAATCAATAATGTTACATAAAGTGTATCATTATCATCCTGGCGTTAACTTTCAACATTCGGATTGTTAAATTACTGTACTTACATAAGTTATGCATACAAAGTAAGTGTTCATTCGAATTGGTTTCAAAGTGTTCAGTCACTAGTATCGCGTATTCATTTATTGGTTTTTAGGAGATATTTACCGATTTCTTTTAAACAAAATTTCTATTTTTATTATTTATCTTAAATTTTGTCACTGACGTAAAGTTTGAAGATTTTAAAATACTAATTAAAAAAGATTTTTTACTTTTAATCCATTTTTAAGACTTTTAATTGAATAAAAAAAATTACAATTTCCTTTTTTGTTCATTCACTGGTGAAGTCACCCTGCAGGAAATTTAATTCAAAATTTCCCGCTTTCAGTATTATCGACCGAAGGTAAAGTAGGTATTTACCGTTTTGAATAAAAAAAGCATAGGTATAATAACTATAGTGAAGTAAGTATAAATTATATCGTTAATATTATACTTTTTATTACTGTATTTAACAGTTGATAATTTTTATTCATGCTTATTACCTATTATTTTATAATTTTCAAAAAAAGTTAATAAATTATATTTACAATATACTTCTACAAAAATCAAATTGAGATTCTTAAAAGTTAAGAAAAACATTAAAAAAAAATAGAATTTTATAAGTTGTATTTTTATGTGTAATGATAGTAAATTATGACCTTTATTTTACATGAAAGATTTCATACTAAAAGTAAAGTTTATGAATACTTTTTCAAATTAAAAGTTTTAATATACTTTATTATGTTTATATTTTAATGGATGAACATTTCTGAATAAAAATTTATTTTATATGTGATTGGGAATGAAAATACTTGTAATAAAATGCAGTCATGTGTAATAAGTCAGCTCTTTGCTGAACCAATCAAACATTTATTATTGGAGCATAGTTTAATTATCGAACTAGTAACAATCTGGATTTCGTTATTTTACAATTCTTCAATACAATATATGAATGAGAAAAAAATCATTTTTACAAGAGCGTATACACTATAAAATACATAAAACTCATTGCACTTTAATATTTATAAATAATATAGATACATTATAATTATTACAATATTCATTTATTTCATTAAATATTCTGATAATTATAATATCGCTAAAATTTTACTCTAGACTTCTATACATTCTATTAAATAAACTGGAGCTTTTCTCATGAGTTCTCTCCCATATACAAACATGTCAAAGTGGTCCATTCGCATTATACAAATGACTTTTATATCAATGGGTCAACAATGGTTATCGAAATATTTTTGACGCTCTCAATAACGGAGCTTTTAACGACTTGCACCGTTTTACAAGAATCTATATTTAATCTCATTTACGTCGGCTAAAATTCATCAGAAGAATTGAAAGTTCTCACACTGTCTGTACGCATTAAAATCTCCATTAAAATCCAGTCGAACGCAGTTCATTTAAAAACTTCATAACAACAAACGCTAAGGTAATCAGTTTTTTACTTGGCTTCTTAAAATCTTCCATAAAACTTGCTCTTCGATGCTTATAAGTAGTCTTTAATTATCAGTTTCATTTTCTTCATTAGGCATTAGAAATACACATGTATTAGAAAACGAGAACATTTGAAATAAATGGTAGTTTGACCTCAACTCGTTTATGTAAATATCTTATAAAAAAATCTTCGTTTAGATCGTTCGGCTACAATGTAAGCGCTGTATATATAGGTACGTTTCATCACAATTATACATATTTATATACACATGCATCATTCTTATACGCGATTCGTTATGCAAAAAAAGCAGATCGCACATTCCATTCGCGACTCTTCTGGCGCTCGTTCTAGCTTACGCGCAGGATCTTTCACAGCCTTATAGTACATAAAAACATCGTACATTCAATCTCTCACATTGTTTTCTTTCATAAATCATGACGCACACGTTGTTCTCGATAATCTTTTGAAAACATCGCATCAAAAATTTTCGTCTTCGAAAAACTCTTCTTAATCCTCAAGCTATATATCGCGCTGCTCGAGACTTGGAAACGAAAATATTATCTTAACAACTATGAGAGAGTCTAACAATAAAGAAAACGGGAAAGCGACAACTATACGTTATTAATTCGACTATTTTTTATATAAAAAGACTCTAAACGCTCTTGATATACAAAGGAAGATCTGATCTACGTCTCAGACGTCTGCTATATTCAACGATGAGTTATTAAAGTCTAATTGAAAGTCTGGAACTTATATATGTGCGCGTGCATCGCACCTAAGGTAGGTATAGCCCTGCAGCAACTCAACGTTTGCCCTCTCGATTGAACCTCTTCACCGGACAAAAGTGTATAATATTTCGAAAATGTTTATTCCTGTTCGACATAATTGAATGTCCATAAGTCATCAAAGAGGCTTATAAATCGAATTACATCAACAGTTTGAAACAAATGAAATATTCAACGAGTATACAACACACTCGGCCGTGTCTACACGCGTATATACGAGTTGAGCTCGAAACGCGACATTGAGCCGCTACAGCATTATTTCGCTATACACATTGTCGAGCGCACGCGCTCGACAGGGAGATTCTCGTGTCGAGAGATTCGGGAACACGCAAGCGAGCGCCTCTCTCTTCCTCGCCGTGTTTACAGCGGCCCAGTCACGTGTGATGCGCGCTGCGCGTCACGCGTATATGCGATGAAGGCCGAGAGATGCACACGCGTGTAATAGATGTATCTGTGTAGGTATGTATGTGCACTGCTGCGGCCGACGAAGCGGACTCGTTAGCCGGAGGAGAGCGCAAGGCCCAGCCGAGCAAGGACCATTTCCTTTCGCAGCCGTGTGATTTCCCAATAAACGTCGTGAACTGCAATCAGAAGGTGAATACATTACACAACTTTATCCTTTGCCTCGTCTAGCTTAGATTTAGCTAATGTTATTAATGCTTTCAACACGTTAAAGTACATGCATATCTTACTATAAAGGGGTGGGAGGGGTGGGGGGGGGGGGCAAAACAGTATGCCAGGAAGTTGAAATTAGAGTGGCGGGATAGGGCAGAAAGCATTTCAAATTTATTTCGAATTTGAGTTAAGTGCGCAATCTTCTCGCAAATGGCATCTTTTGCTCTAGTAATTGCAGAGAATGCAAACGCGTATTGCACTTTGCAGAATTAAACTTTTAATTTTATGATGTAGGTACTCTGCTTTATTGCAAATGCTGAAAGTCTTTATTGTTCAAGTGATTTGAATTACGTTTAACTTTTAAAACATTTCAAGATGGTTAATGACTTTCTGAGAAATAGTTAGGTGTCCTAGAAACTCTGTTTTTATACAGAAGAAGAAAAGTAATAAAATTGTAATTTAAATTGTTAAAAAAACTCACCAGAACTTTTGACAAGGCCACGTTCGATGTATCGGAGATAGTTCAGAAAGTCACAAACTGATATAATCTGTGACAAGAGGTAGAAAAAAAGTTTAATAAATCTATCGTACGATAGCTGAATTAAAATATTATAATTTAACTTTGATAAACTTACCCTATTTCGACATATTTGTGAAATGCTGTGCCATTGATTTTCTTGATCCCCCATGCGCATCCGATAATGACATTGTCTCGGTGCTTCTAATAATGCGCATTTCCTGAAACGAATCATTTTTCAGAACTTTACTAATACGGCAAAAGTAACTGAAACGTCTAAAAAGTTGATTTTGCTTAAAATTTAACTTGAATATCTGATTATACAACGTGTTTCATTTTAATCTAATATTCTGAACATCGTTTTAGAGTGATTTTTATCCTATCATTAATTATCGAGACTATTTTGCATCCCATGGACAACATACACACTTGAAGATAAAACTTGTCATTCTCGATTCCGATAAGAAATACCTATAGGGAGTCTCGTTAAAAAAAATGCAGTTGACTTTCAAAGAGCCTGAAAAATCGATCCCGGGATTTAACCAATGTCAGTCGTGGACGGTTCTCGTAAAACCGTACAAAAAGTTACATATTATCATCATTATATATGCATAAAAAATGTGTTCCACTTCAAATATTTAGTAATGATAGGGAGTACAATGAATTCAAATATATGCATTTGCTAGCGTGAACAAACAACTAAATAAAGGAACTTATCGATACAATAGGTAATTAAATATTTATCTATAAAATACATGTATAATGTATTTATTGGTAATTAAAACCTCAAGCTATATTTACTATCAATTTAAAAACTATAAAGCTTATGCATGTATGTAAAGTACAAACATTGATTTGTGAAAACTTAACTGCATACAGAGTAAAAATAAATTAAAAAAAGGTTAAAATAGACATTTTAGCTGAATCTCTTTTCTACGAAAATAGGAGCATGAGCCTATCGTCGGGGAAAAATCGGAAAAACGTTGAACCCAGAGCAAACACTTGCCGGGCATGTCGCATGCGCCTCACGAAAACAACGAAAAGGGAGAAAAAAGAAAGGAGCGTGGTTACTGGCTTGCTCGCGCGTGTTTATACGAGCGGCTCGTAACTCACTTTGGGAATCCGAGCTTGGCCTTGTCGCTGACAGCCTCGACGAAGATAATGCCATCGAGGACGGCTTGGCGTACGCGCGCTCCGAGCTCCTGGTTCGGAAAGTCCAGGCACAGGTCGATGTCCTCGCGGAAGATGCGCTCGACGAACGGCTCACTCTTGTCGAAGCACGCGTTCGCCTTCCACCTGAGGAACTCGCCGTGCACCCGTGGGTCCACCTCCAGTCCGAGATCCCGACTGTCCTTGTCTCGCTCCCTTTGGAAATAAATTAGGTCCAGCATTAATTTTATTTATTTTATTTGAAATATAATTTTAACAAAAACTTATTCATTATAGTTTCGGAGAAGACAGTTATGTAACCAGTTTGCGTTTCTACGATTAATTTTCATTCTATTGCGCTAGCTGTATGTAACACTGTAGCAACTCTTCGCGAATAACTATAAGACACACTTGTGTAACATTCATGTGACGAGAATATTAATTTTGGAAGAAGAGCTAACTTAACTTCCTCCGCAGGGGCATGTCATAATTAAATCATTAAGGGACTAAAGTAGACTTTCATATGCTAAATATTATAAAAAGAGGATCCTCACAGAGTACGAGTTAAATCTCATTATATATATGAAAGAGTCAGCGTAATAGTACTAGATCTACCTAAGATGAAAGTGAAGCGAAAGATCAAATTTCAAGTAATGTAATTTTCGCTAAGCAAGTACTCTTTTAAATTGTTCCGCGAGTTTCCAGTTTTTAGTGACTGTGCTGTTATACCAAATTCCCGGAGATTTAACGAAGGAACTTGGGGAGCACAGTTCCTCGTCTGTATATAGGGCTGCAGAAAGAGCGAAAGGTAAGCCAGCGGCCATTGTCGGTGCCCATGGCAAAAAGCAAGATTAATTCTATATATACCAACGCGCAAGGAGTAGGAAAAAGCACTCACCTCTCCCTTTTCTTCTCCCTCTCGCGGTCGCGCTCCCTCTCGAGGTCCCGCTCGTAGGCGTCGCGAGCCACGGGGTCGCAGGGCAGCGAGGTCCTCTGCTCGCGCTGCGGCGAGTCTGGCGGCGAGCTCTCGCGGCCGTACTTGAGATTGAAGTGCGACGGCGAGCGCCGGTGTTTCTTCGCGAATATGCCGCCGTTTTGCGTCTGGTGGCCGTCGTCCGGGTGGCCGCCGGCTATCTGGGGGTGGAGGTGGGGATTCGGCCTCGCAGGAGTCGATGTCAGCACGAGGGTCTTGAGGGCGGCTACCTCGGCCGCCAGCACCTCGGCCTTCATGCGGCTCTCCTCGAGCAGCCGCTCGGCGTTCGCCTGACGCTGGTTGGCCTCGCGTACCATGTTGTGGGCCTCCTACATCGAATGTGAAAGACAGAAAGAAAGCGTCATTGAGTATTGAAATTTTCATTTATTTTATTAAAATTAATAAGTTTTTTCGAACTTATTGTCATTCTTTTCAATGTCTTGTAAAAGTTATTCAATTTATTACGTCATAATTTTTCATCACTCTCGTGGGAACTGCGCAGAAGTGGGTTTATAAAAACGAACGCAGCAATACATTGAGTTATAAGCTTTTAAGGGAACCGGTTTATTTCATCAACTGGTTTACGGATTAAAAAACAAACCGACAGTTTTAACATTATTTACATGTATTGTATAGGTCAATAACTTAGATGTATGTATTTATTCGTAATAAAAATGAATAAAAACTGAAGTACTTTTTGAAATGCTTTTATAAAAAGTGTTTATTTTGTATATAAAAACTGTGATTATAATCTCAAGTCAGTTACAACGTTGAAACCTACCTGGAAGAGACTAGCGGTGAGCTCCTCGAGCTCGGCCTCGACATCCTGACGTATGCGCGATAGACGAGCTACCTCCTCGTCCTTGAGCTTGAGCTCCTCGTGAGCGCGATGGAGCTCCTCCTGAAGCTTGGCAATCGCCTGCTCCTTGACTTCAGCGACCGCACGTCCCCACTGAACTGTCGATGGCGAGGGTGGATCGCTGTGATCCTTCATGGAATCTGTCTTTACCGGGGATTTACTCTTAGTATCCGCTATCGCGTTGACCGATGTCGTTGATTGATTTTCCGTCTGTAACGTGGAAAATTTGCCATTGATTATAACTTAAATTGATTTTATTTTTAATTCACAAGTCTGAAGGTATTTAAAAATATATTCTTTTATTTCATATAGTAGATGATTTTATTATTTATAAAAACTAAACCGCAGTTTATATGAATATTATTTCAAGTGTAAATAAATAAATAAATATTATTTTAAGTGTTTTTCAAACACGCTTTATTTATTTGGTAGATGATACTGTAAGCTAAAATTAAATCTTTTAACAAGTAAACGAAGTGAAAGAAACAGTAATGTATTCCAGACTTAAAGCCGGTCACGTATAGATCGCCTTCATACAATGCGTGAAAGTTTGGGAACGTTCGTTTTTTACTTTCACGTTTTTTTTTCTTCTCCACGGTGGGAGAGATTAAGATATAGGAATTTGCTTCCATACATTTTAAAAGACACGCAGTGTCGTCAGCTTTTTTATGGTGAGAATGAAAAAGCTTCAAGAAAATTAGAGAATAGTACGTTATTTGCTCTTTTGACACATTGAAAAAAAAGGTTTGGCAACAATTTAATCTAGATGTACTTTCAAGAAAGATAAAGTTTAATGTATGGATACCTTATTTCAATTTGTTATACGATTTAAACTGTTAATATCATAAGAAAACAATATTGTTAATAAAACAGAGAAACAGCAGCAAAAACATAACAAATCAAACGTTAACGGCACAATCTAAACAAGCTGCCATATATGGTCGAGGCAAAAATATGCGCGGCCGTCCATCATTCAAGTTCGCTTCCTGTCTGGTGACGACGATTCCCACATTTTCCAGCTAATATCACCGCCATTCGCCATCATATACGGCCGTAAAAAAGCGAATCCATCGAGAGGATCGCTCGAACGAACGAGCCACGAGTTGCGCGCACAAGCAACGCACGAATGAGAGATCAATCTTCTTTGTGCCGCGGCGCTCTTATCCGCGACGCGGAACTAATTACGATCCGAAAGTCAAGGTTATTAAAACTCCGAATAGCCGCGCGCGGTACGCGTATATTTGAGAAGAGGTCGAGTCGATGAGCGCATAGGCTAATCACCTCTCGATAGGTATATAGCTGCGCGCATGCCACGCGCCTGCGTCTAATAAATCGCCGAGAAAGGAGAAGCTAATAATGGCTTCGAGCTTTAAAAGCTTTTTCGGAGCTTCGTCCTCGACAGCCTCATAAAGTTTTACCATCGGACGGCAGGATCTGGTTTCGGGCTTGCTTCGGCTTTTAATATCTACTTTTTGCCGTATGTCGAGCGCTGTAATCTAATATCGCCCCTTGCGATTCCTTCTACTATGCCTCTCGCTGCGAATGAAAACAACACTAATGGATACCGAGAATCGCATAAAAAAATCAGCGCCTGTGTTCTGCTTTACTTTAGTCCTCTCTATATCTTATATTTTTACATAAGCTAAAAGTGTTTAGATGAGAATTCCACAGAAGCAAATTCGATTAAGAATAAATACAGCATCGAACGTGCACAATTTTACGTAAACTGAAGAAGTAACTTTAATAATAAACATTCAAATGAAACAGATAAATAATTTTAATAGCTTCATTTGAATTAAATCAAATATTTGAATAATGCACACTCTTATCTTTAATTCTGTTTCACCAAAGAGTAAGTTTTGAAACGGTGAAAAAAGTTTCGAGAGACAAATTTTTAAAAACAAGTTTTAAGAAATTTGGCCCAAAATCAGCCATTTCTGAGAATACTGCTTCACGCGCGTCGATGCAGCGGATAACTCGATAATATATGGACCAATTTGGATAAGAAAATTCTCGTTTTATGAAACTATGCGCAGAGGTAGCTTTTTTATATTTCTGAACTCCGCAATTCATTATACTTATCATCATAAAAGTAAGAAGTGACTACATAAAAGTTTCTAAAACCTTCGTTTTTCTTTTTAGAACCAATAGGTAATTATTTAATGAAATAATAAACTATGTTAGAGGAAACTAAGCGTCAATGAATTTACAGTATGGTTTTTACAGTTATTCCATTTAGAAAAAATAAGCTTCGCATCGAAATCTTAAGAAGTTGCAAAAATATTCCTTTAGATTGCCTAAAATGTCTATACAACATCGGGCTCCGAAATGAAAAATGAAGCTTACTTAGTTTAAAAAGCTAAAAAAACCCGTTTAGGAATGCGAACGTCGAATTATAATCGAAAAAGCTGTGACATCGATGTATCCCTCAATCATAACACACGGGTATGTAGACTCACGTTCGGGCCAGCAGCTGTGGCGGTGGCTAAGACCTCGGACTTTCTATCCTCGCGCTCGAGGCGTTCCGCACGAATTTCTCCGTTGCATTGCGTCGTTGTTGTCGTTGTCGTCGTTGTCTGTTGGCCAGCGCCTAGTTTCTCCTCCTTGAGTCTGCGATCCAGTGCTTCCGTGCCGGCGGCCGCAGCGTCGTGCCCGTTTTGAGCTTCGAATGGCTTCGTGGCGCACGTCGACATCGACGGCGAGGGCGACGGCGATTTGGCAGCGTCGGAGGCGCGTCGTCGCGCTAGGACGCTGCGCGGCAATGGTCCGCCCTCGTTGTACGTGTACAGAGAGAGTTGCTTTGACGCCGAGCTGAAACATGTTGTGATCGTATTTCGGTTTAATGAAAGTAGGATTTCGTAATTTGAAGAAATTTATAACTGTCATATGAAACAATTAAAAATGATGGTATTATAATTATACTTGCTGTATTTTTATTTTTAATATATAGTTTTAATTAATACACGTGGCATACAATATCGTGCATTTGATTATTAGCGTACAATGTTTTATAGTGAACTTTATGATTCTAGTGCATGTAAGCTTTCCAAAGTATTAAAAGTAATTTTAAATTTGAATTTACATTAGAAAGCTTTAATTGCTTCTTTATTAATTGCATCGGTGGATAGTCGCATAACTAACACGTGTAATTTTCACAATGAACTAGGCCAGATTCGATTAAAATAGAAAGTGGAAACGTATACAGGAATCGTAAAAGAGAAACAAAAACTTTGATAACATACTCGTGTTTATTGTAGGTCTATTGATTCATTTACCTATATTTCAGATATTTCAATGATATCTATCTTGTATAAGATAAACACTACTTTGTTGAAAAATAAGAATTTTTTTAAAATAAAAAATAGTTCAACTTGTTCAAAAGTTGTTTGGGAAGCGAGAAAAATGTTTTGAATTTAGTTGTACAAAAAGTTTTAAATTGAAAATAAAATAAATTATAAATATAATACTAGAATCAATTCATTTTTGATGAAACGACTGAAAGTTTGAAAAAGGTGCGATTGTAAAGCTTATCGATGTATCTATAAAATTGATATGATAAAGTTTTAATTAGCTCGTTAAAAGATATATCGAATATACAGCAGTGTATAGAGACAAGCTCTTGAAAATAAGTGGCTAATAAGTGTATTAACATAGATGATATAATAAAAGAGACTATCAGGATACCAGGATGGCAAAGTTTCATCTCGAGTGGGCGCGGAGGGACGCCTATACATCTATCCGTAGGATCGATTATTGTTAATCTTGTCGGAGAGTTGGAAAGCGTCCAAGTATCGGTGTTATCAACGTGTAATACGCGTTCCAGAATACAGGGAGCTTAAAACTTATAAATCGCTATATTACAAACTGTAAACTCACTTTTGGCGGTGATTAACCTCGTCCTCGTCGAAGAGGCTAGTGGGCTCGTCGAGCTCCTCGTCCCTCTTGCCGGTGGCGTATCCAAAGAGGTCGGTAGCGGCGCGCGCGAGGTCGCTCTTGAGGATCGGATGGGGCGTGGGCCCGGCTGCGCAGTCGGCCTCGTCCCCGTAGTATTCGTCCTCGTCCGTGGTGTACTCCTCGTCGCCGGTGGTGCCAGTGCTACCGGCGCGGCGGTGCTTCGTCGTCAGCGGCCGGTAGGCGTACTCACTCGAGCCTGTCGTCGTCGCCGAGTCGCTCGAGTCCATCGAGCTCGGCTGCTGCTGCTCCTGCTGCACGGACTTCATGCCGCCGCCGACGCCGCCACTGCAGCGATCGGGCTATCGCGCTTCGCCGGTCTGAAACAAGAGTAGATTGTCGAGATGGTTAGAGAAGTTGCTTTTTCAGCGTTGTATGGAAAATGTTTAAATATCGATAAATACTACAGCGGAGAGAATATAAAATACATTGATGTTTTCGGTTATTCCAAAATAATCTATATGCAGAATACGTCAGTTCGTTAGAGTACTGTACAATTACGCGGTTGACAAACTCTGGATCCTATAACTCAATTTTCATGTCATTTGGGAGATTTGTGTAAATCTACTAACACGACCAATATAAGCGCTTGCAATTTCAATTATTGTAGTAAAATACAACTTTGACAATATGAATGTGAAAGAATTTCTTATTATTATAAATTACTAGTTGACTGACGTGATATTTAATCATGGTACAATAGTTATATTTTTTCGAAAAAGTGTATTCTTCATAAAAGAAAAAAAAGGTAAAAAATTCTTCAAAAGTATCGTACTTTGCCACTGAACTTATCTTGGAAAACAATACAATAATTATCAAACACGCCAACGTTTACGTGACATTGCATTCAAACATAATAACGCAAAAATAATGATCTGTCATTTGACGATTAGAATTGTTCCTCTACTTCCGTTAATGACAATTTGTATATATAAAAGAAATATTTATTCTTGCGCAATATATGAATACAAATTTTTATGTGAATAAAATAATGGCGTAAACTAGCTAGTGCATAAAGAATGTAAATAAAAATTAAAAGAAAGTTAGCTAAATAAATTTTTATGTATCTAAATGACAGCAATTACTTAAATGTCATTTTATATTGAACGAATGTTGCTTAGCTTTTTCAAGGCATGAAAAAACGACTCTCTGTAAGATGATTCGCGTGTATGAATGAGACAACTTTACTCCTTCGTTAATTTAAAGTATACCTAATCTTTGTCACATAGGTAGCAGCGTAACATTCTTTTGTCGCAACGAGCAAAAGAAACTCTTTTGTTTCATCTTTCTTCCGTAACAAAAGAATACGTCTTATCAATCAAAAGAAAATCAACATGACGCCCATTCCGAGAAAAACCGCAAACGCAAGTGTATCGTTTCTGCATAATCATTCGCACGCACGTTTCCATATATATAGGTACGCGTCCATTCATCCTCGCGCGACCCTGGAAAATGCGGGACAGAGATAGCGATGCAGCTATTGGAAAAGTTTGCGCGAAAGAATTCACGGGACGGCGGCAGCAACATTATACACCTCGCAGATATATTTTCCGCGCGGCCGACGTAATGAAGTTTCCGTTCCCACGATTGCGCTCGCGTTGCGTATATATATACGTCTAGCTCTTACTCCGTAACGCGCGCGCGCGGGCGCAAGAATGTTGCGCGCTCCTCTTTCTTCTCGGTGTCTTCTTCCTCTCGCCCTCAGCCTCGTTATTTTTCGTCGGAGGAGGCGCTGGCGAAATCAACTTCGCGCTTTTTGTGCCGCGCCGCTCGGTTTGTACACACGCGGTCGGAGTTTTAAAAGACTTTTTACCCCTCCTCCCGTGCGCGTGCCTCAAGAAAAATAAGGCGTGTTTGCCCGCAGATGAGGTATAGAGAGCGCGTGCGCGGCGAAATTCTTCTTATGAAAGATTTACGGCCCTGTGTTATATAGCTGAGCATCTCGACGGTATAAACGGTCGATGAGGTTTCAGCCCTGCTGTTTCGCAGTCGTTTATGCATTTTTATATCTGCAGAGTTTATGAAAAAAAATGAAAGAATTTATTTTTTTTTTAAACGTAGGAAATAGTACGATATGAATGGTAATAAAGTGTTTGCATGAAGCGTGAAATGTATATAATTAGTTCCACAAGTCAGTGGAAAACTGGGAAGATAGAGTCAATGTCGGGAATCGCGTGGGAAATTATACTCTGCAGTAGATAATGGTGCGATCTTGTCAGACACCTATTCAATATTTAAAGGAGTAGAATTTTCCCATGTGGATTTCTGAATGTTAACGATCTTCTTTTTTCTGCTCCCATCATTTGAGTAAGCTACTTTTTCTCGTTTTATAATTCATATTTTTCTACATTCTACAAGGATATTCTTGAAGTAGTATAAATTTTACTTCAAATTAAATATTTTTCATTACAGCACAGATGGGTTTGTGTTGGCAAGTTTCATAATAATTTATTCCAGTCGTGTTGACAAATAGGTCACACAAAAACGAACGATATTTCTAGCTAAGAATTTAATTCAAATTCAACGTAATCTTGAGAAAATTCAAATAAATAATGCTGTGATTTTCATGTTTTACCGTTATTTTTTCTCCTTTTTAATAATTTATATAAATGGTTTCTCCGATGATTATATTATTATAAGACGCGATAAAAGAAATCAATCATCATTATTTTTATCACTCTAAAATGCGAAGAGCTTAATATTCAAGGTATTCAATAATTATATGCTGATAAGTAATAATGAAAAACTCTCACGCTTGTTCTAATGCATTGTTCCTGCATAATGTTAACATTTTCACTTTACTGAGATATCATAACAAGCAGTTGCAGCGAGCAGCAATAACTGAGTTCACTCGCACTCCGGACTAATTACAGTATATAACTCTGAGGAATAAGAACGAAAAAGACAAAGCAGAATAGCTCTGTTTCTCCTTTTCACGGTTTTTGCGTGACTATTGAACGGAAGGTACGTCATTCATTCTCATTATATTCATCATTATAGTTAAAGGCAAGATTAAAATTTGTATAATGTACCTTACATTCTAAAGGATCATGTTTCGCGCTAACTTTAAATCTAAAATGTTCACCCTAGTTTCATCAAGGTAAATGAATTCTCTACATAAAAATGTTTCAAATTTAGACTTTCATCGCATGTAACCTTTTTTATACTCTTGGGAGAACTAAGTTACATCTTTTAGATAATTTTTTAAAAAATTTATATTAAAAAGAAGTTCATAATTGATTTACGAGAGGCTGGAAGAAAAACGTTCCTTTGATAAAAAGTGTGATAAAAAACACGGAAACAGAAGAGCATTTTAATTTTATAAGTAGATACACTTATTGTTGTATAGCGTGTTCCTAGTTCCGTATACCATATACACAATTGTAACGCTTTTGTTCCTTCTCAAATATACTACTTATATAAAGTTATTAACCTATAAACGGAAAAAGGCTTAAAAAGCGAAAAGTTCCGGAGCCGTCTTTTACCGCAAGAAACTCGCGTGAAACCGGATATAATTTTTAAGTCTTCGAAGAAAAGTCTGCGCGTGAAAAAGGAAAAAGGATGGTATACGTCGCGTGAGAGAGCGGTTTTACACGCGAGCTATATAGCGTTCTTTTTCCGTAGACCGGGAGAGCGCGCGGTGTATACGCGTTAATTGTACTAGTCGCGTTACATAAACTTTGGCTTGGGAAAAGCGCAGCCGAGGGACGTTCATAATTAGAAGCCAGCTCCCGGTCGGCTTTCAGCGACATCAGTGTACCTATATATACAGTCGCTCTGTGCTTCTTTATAATTTAGCCGCTTTTCATTTTCCGCTCGACTTTCGAGTCACGTGTCTCCCGCACTGGCAGCTTTGTTCGACGCATCCAATGCACAGCTTGTAAGTGCCGCCGCGCGCACATCGGGCACACGAATACGTGTAGGTTACATGTAAAATCTTTTGTTGGGAAGCGTGGGCGTCGGAGCGAGCTGTTTGTTGCAGGTGCGATGCTGGTACTCTCACACAGTCGGCGCGCGAAAAAAAATCGGGTTGATGGGTTTCGCGCGGGAGCGATATATATGTATATATATTGTGCGCGCTCGTGTTTTCTATAGGCCTTTGAGACCCCCGCGGGAGCAAATTGAGATCGCGCTGAGTGCGCGCGAGCGAGCACCCGACTTTCGTGCGAATCACTCTGCTGTGCTATCAGTAATTTTCATTTTTCTCGGAATGTATCGAGCGCAGAGAGAAAGGGAGAGAGAGTATTTCTTTGTGAAAAGAAATCTTTTAGTTCCTCGTAATGGTTTCTCAAGTCGAACGATGTTTCCAGCTTTTCCTATATTTATATACGGTCACAAATGGGTTTTAATTTTCAATAAAGTTGTAGAAAACTGCACTTTGTGAGAAACGAATAAAATCTATTGAAGTTATAAATAAAATGATGAATAGATAAATCATAGAAATACAATTTGTAATAATTGTATAATTTAATTATATCCTTAATTGAAGCTCATAACTATAAAGATTATATTTACTTTTGAATAAATTTCTCCAGGAGAAAGTTGAGCTATAGCAGCACTTATTTGATTTTTTCCATTTATGCTTATACGCACGAGAGGTTCAATAGTTTTTGTTTTCGTAAATAAGCTAATGCAGATATAATAAGATGCTTGTTTTTAAATCGGAGGGGTATTACGATACTGGATGAATGTGCTCCTAATGAGAGAAAGTCGACTTCGTGCTTGATTTTTACGTCTATTAACGATTCGTTACACTTGATGACAGCATAGTCTGATTACAAACCTGTTATTATAAGAAAACTCGAATGTCTTTATGTATAAGCAAAAAAATGCATTTCAAAGTATGAAGGAATGACATTTATAAAATTGCTGCTAATGGACAATTAAACAATTTTGCAATTTACTTTAATAAGTTAACGATCAGTAATTTATCTCGCGCTATTAAAGCGATAGAAAACGTTAAATTAAAATAAAAGATATAAAGAGCCATTCTCCATAATATTAATATTCTAATAAAGCGCCGTAATAACTTTCACCTTCGACACTTACGTTGATTGAATGAAAATCACTTGTATCATCACCTCGTTCGACTTACTCATCAAACGGAAAAGGTTCTTCTTATCAATTTCGCATACACTTGGAAGGATCAGCTATAGGTTCGACACATACCACACGCGTCCTTGTTAGACCGGCGACCACGCGAAACGAGCTCCTAAGTAGGCACCTGCGACCGCAAACGAGGCGAATAATAAAGGAAAAAGAAAAAGACATCACGCCGAGGAAACCTCGTCCCCTTTCTCCGCGGTGGATCTCAATTTCCTCGCGCAATCGCGCATTACCATCATTATACACACCGTCGGCGCGACGGTAAAAAAAATTCTCGTAAACAAGGCCTCGCGAAATCGCGCTCGCGCGCATTGTTCGCGCGATAAATCGCGTGCGCTCGTCATTGTTTCGCCTCATTAAAGAAGAAGCGCGCAAGAGTTGCTTTCATATTCGAGGGGGGGAGGCGATTATTGCGTGCGCGCGTGCTCTATCTGCTGAATGGGCGAGACCACCACCTGCGCAGCGAGAGAGAAGAAAAGAGGAGGAGATGCTTTCTTGCGCTATTTAGTTATATATATTGTGTGTATCGCATACTATATATCAGTCACTTTCTCCCTCTCTGTCGTTCGCTATAATAGCGAGGTGAGAGGCTTGCTTTCCTTCTCCCTCTCTTGGGTTAATGAAGCTGATAGCTGCGAGCCGAGAATAAGGTCACAGAGCGTCGAGGAGAAAAGAATGGGCTCTTGCAGCCGCCGTGAAAGAAAGGTTTTATGGCGCGCGCGCTGTCGATACAGAGAAGATAAGAAGCTTTCGGTGAGGTGTATTTTCCGATAATTATTTGGGGTTCCTTCTCGGGTAACGCGTCGTTGCTACAATCGAATCAACCTGTCGGCTATAGCTGAAAGTAGCACTTTTTTTTATAAGATGTATTCTCGTGTTGGCGGCTTTTAATGCGCATGTCAATAAACACGTTTTCTCACACTTCTTGTATAATATTATTTATTAGTTTAACCTTATTTTACTGGCACCGAAACACATTGATATAGAAAATCGTTACCCGAGGCTTTATTAACCGCTCTTTTTATCGCGTTTATACGACGTAAAGTATTTATCGGTCTATCAGCGAGAAACAATATTCTCATAAATAACAAACCAGATATATTTTTAATAATCTTTTCCTATTTATTTTCTCGACCTACAATACAGTTACAAGTCAATGATTAAATTCAAAGACGTCACGTGAGTATGAGGCAACTTCATATGTATTTGTAAAGAAAACAGAAACTGCATCGACATTGATCACTGAGATCGAACAATTCGTCATATTTCGTGTTATATTAACTTGTTACATAAATCGAATTACGTCGATTGGCATTTTTCAAAATAATTCAATTGCAAGCGAGCTAGTCCTCCTGCTCTCGCAACTCGCTTATCCATTCCCGCTTGCGCGTCAATTTACTCAGCAGGAAAACTAGAGATACCGGAACGAGCAAGAGCCAGCGCGCGCGTCTGTCTCCGCAGTGCCGCATAGTCGCGGTTAATGGCATTTATCGGAGAACGAGTTAAACGCGTTCGTTTCGTAATCTCTCTCTCTCTCTACCTCCCGCTCCGTTCTGTGTATATACACCCAGAGAATTTCGGTTGCCCATCCTCGACTCGACTTAACTCTACGCTAGTTCTCTTTCTCTTTCCGCCAGTAACGAGAAGCTTTTATTTGGCAAGCGTGCGCGGGAGAGTATATATACACACGGACGGAGGCTGAAAATTCCATATTCGAGGTATACCGATAGGCTCGACTTTTTAGCCGCCGATATATATAGGTGACAAAAAACGATGCCGCGCAGCTGCGACTAACGGAAGAGTCATTCAACCCGGGAGGCGTCGGAGGAGGAGGAAAAATAGAGGCAAAAGCGTCCGCGCGCGAGTAATTGTTCCTCCGACGCCGTTTAGGGAAAGCAAAACAATCCGAGAGTAGAGGCTTATTTGCATTGCGCGCGGAGGGCAAAAAAAGGGCTGACGGGGAAAATGAAACTAGTCGGCTGCCGCTGGCCCCCGCCGCGATGTATGCAAATCTCTCTTGCTCTCGCACAAGCATTTGCATCTTCGTTTATCGAGTTACTTGGACAGTGTGTGTGTGTGCGCGTGCGTGTGCGTAAACGTGTACTAGGAGTGATAAGAGGTGGAAGAATAGCCCAGAGGCGAAGAGAAGTTTGCATATACTCCAGAGCGGACCTTTTACTTATTTTTGTTTTGCTAATACGTTCATGACATAGTTTCATTGCGAGGTATGGTTTCCATTTTTTTTTTTTATTATTTATTTCTTTTTTTTTTGCAACCGTGGAATTTCATAAAAACAGTCGTAAAGAAAAGTTATAGGCGCAGTGACAGGATTTACTTACTTTGTTTTACAGCCTGCGTTTAGTGCTGCTCAAAGGAGAAATAAAAGGCTTCAATAAATAGAAATCTGTTGTAATCGATTGCTTGTTTATTTCCCATACGAAAAAACACTCAATGGGTACGAAATGACTTCCAAACGGGTGTAATTTCAGACGATGTACAGTAATATTAGTGGGTGTAAACACTTGATAATTGGGTGTTTTTTCGTAAGGTGTGCAAAAAGTAATCAATAATTTATTTGAACTACGATTAAAATTTATGTTTGAATACAAAAATAGCTTATATTTAAATTTTTAATAAACACCTCTGGATGTTTTCATTTTTCAGAATGCGTGTAGCAATGTACAGTGAGAGGCTGTAATGCACAATAATAAATGGAAATACGTTGAAAAGCAAAGGATTATGTGTGTTTAAATGTATTTTTTCTAGTCGCCTGTCCCGTCTTTTCTTATGCGGATTTACGCGACATTAAAATTGTTCCATTTGCGAGTGGAGGTCGTGGAAAAGTGGTGCTTAAATTTTGACGACATATATTCTGAAAATATCCCAACTTTACACATTACGAAGCTTTCAAGATTAGAATGTTTCATCTTATTTTAATTTAAAACGCGCCTGAACAGCTATATATCTTTCTATAAAAATGAACATTTCTAACTATACGACAAAAGAAAAATATGTCAGTTACATGCGGACATCCATCGTAAAGTTCTAAGTGATTCTTTTGATATTCCAAAGTTTAAAGCACGATTAGCCGCGCCGTGGGATCTCAATGAAATTAATTATCGTATTTGACTTTTGCAGGTCTCATACTCTTTGAGAGCGAGTTGTGAACTCTCTGGGTTTTCAAAGGAGCCTGAAACAAAGGATATTGTAAACTACTAAACTTGTTAATAAGATTTTCTCTTGAAAAGCATTACAAAAGCTTATCTATAGAGTGAATCACTTTTTTCAAGACTTATTACGCTTAGTTACATTTGCGATCTTTTCAAATTGTTGTTCAAGGTAAATATCTTTTCTTACTTATTAAGCGTTTATAAGTATTTAAAGAGATATTCTATTGTTCTTAAAGGAAACTGGTACAGTAAACTTTTGCTGCGCTATACAAAGATATTGTATCATTATTATTTTTACAAAGATTTTTTTACCACCCTAAAACTTCTTTTTCTGGATAATATAAGTATAAGTTATATTTCTGTGGGTTAGCTGTTCATAATTTGTATCACATTGAAAAAATTTGTCATAGTTTGTCCTATATTGTGTCAGTATACCTATATGTTCAATTATAAGTTACTGATTATATAGTTTGACATCTTTAGAAAAGTGATATTGGAATTTCAACTATAGCAAACCGAATATTAAGTTTCAAACTACGAACATCAAAATCCCGTTGAAATTTCGAATCTTTCCTGTATAACTTATTCCAGACTTTTAAAAGTTACCTAGTTTAATAAAAATAAATTTGCCGTGTCTTTTCATTTTATATCCATAGCAGTAGTTAAACTACTTTCTAATAGGTGAAAAATTTCTTTAAAAAAAGCAAATTTTCACTCGCCCAACGATAAATTTTTATATTTCAAGGCGAATCGGAAAGAGACGGCGATAAAACGCGCAGTGCACACATCGCAAAAGGGTCTCAAATTGCACAATCAATCCGATGCGTTTACCGCTCGCTATGCGCATTCTCTGCTCCGCCTTCGCTCGATATCTATGCGAGCCGAAGGACGGGTGATAAAAAGCGAACGCTTCTCATTCGCAAGTGTTAGCTCTGTGCTTATACGCGCATAGGCATATATAGGTACGTCGCGGGTGAACCTATAAAAGTGACGCGCCGTAGCAGGTGAGTGTAACCGAGAAAAAGAGCGGGGGGAAGGGGAGAAGAAGAGGGAAAGGATGCCGTCCTCGGGCTATATATTAGTCGAATGGGACGCGGGAAAATTGCGTCACGGTTCAAATCGCGATATCTCGGCGAGTCGGCGGGAGTGTGGCGGCTCTTCATGCCATTAGGTTATAGGCACGTGCACACAGTCCAATCTCGGCTCTCGCACGCGCATCTCTCGTGTCCCGCTTTTATCGTTTTGCCGTATTACTTTGCCGCCGGGCGGCGGCTCCCGCGTATCCTTTTTGCGCCCTTTTTCCACTGCTGCGGATGCGCCTCTCGCGCGGTCAGAGGAATTTTCCGTGCCGTATACGATGGTTACTTATATAGGAACGGCGGCGCGTGAAGAGAGAAATTATAATCCGATTCGAAATCGAGATTAATGGCACGACTTTTACTCGTCTGTATACTGCCGGTGCGCGCGTACTATAGTTGTAATTAATGTAGATTGAAAGCAGCGCTATATGCATGCAAGAGATATTCCAGTACGAGCAAGGTTGTTGGAATTCAATTATTTATTGCTCTTGATGCTATTCTTTCATTGGTAATGTTTACAAACAAAGTAGCAGATACACCACGAGTTAATTTTAGTGAAATTATTATCTATACTTTGCACGGCAACATATTATTCAATGCTGTTTATTAAATGAATGATTATTTTCTCATAATATATAGTAGTAATATACTTTGTAAATGGAAAGTTTGTTTTTATAAGGCGTATATAGATGTGCTAATGGTGGGAAAAAGATAACACAGATACAAATGTAAATACGATGGAAATTAGAATTTTTAATTATTTGATAAGAGTGTTTTCATAAAAACTTCACCTCGTTACTAAATGAGTTCGAAGAACGGAAGAGCAATTTAGCCCGGTATATCATCAGATTGAATCTTTAGAAAAACTTCTGCTATTCTTCGTATGTTCCGATTGATCGATAGCGCTGTTTGCTTCGGATTACAGTTTTGAATATTAATTTTTCCTTTTACCGTCTCCCTCGTGTATTCCGAGAAGTTTCGTGGCTGTAAGTTATAATCATAATACATTCACAATACACATCGGCAGTAAAAAAGTCGGAACGTTAAAAGTCACGCGATAAATCACATTTTTTCGTCGATTATACATCTCGTGCAACTCATGCTAGCGAATTTTCTGCTTCTCTCTAAGTGTATTATACGTCAGTCTCGATATTCGCACTTCACACGTTCGAATAACCTCGGCCCAAGTTCTCATTACTCTTTCTTCTTACCGTGCAGCCTCTCGCGTTAATTTTCTCTTCCTACACTTTTTCATCCTTTTACTCTCTCTCCCTCTCCATACATATTCCTTCGTTTCGCCCTCGAATTATCGTCATCCATTTTCTCATTACACGCGTATCTTTATTCATTTCGTATATTTCTATCGCTGCCTCGCATGGCACCCGAGATTTATCGCTTCGAGCGTGCACATACGTTTTCCGCTGTCTCTCTTTCTCTTTCGATTCTTTTTTTTTATTACCTACTGTCAGAGCTCTTTGTGTCGCTCTTTTTTTGCATTCCGTGCATTTTTCTCCATTCGTCTCCAGGCTTTCTCTCGCGCAGTGTGCAGGCGAATTACGTGTATTATATATATACGAGTCCCGTCGTGTGTGTCACATCCGAGCAAATCCAACGTTGACGTTCGAAATATCGCCAGCCTTAGGGGACGACAGTAGAGAGCGAGGGGAGAAAGAGAAACGAAAAATCTATTCCGTTTGCGTTATTTCGCTCTCTGCGTTTGAGCTGCGAGTCGGATTATCCTGCTGTATAAACGTGTGCGCGCGCGCGTTCGTGCTGTAAAAGGCGAGTGGAAAAGTTTTTCATGAAAGCGCGCGCGGAAGATGGCTTGCGGCTGATATACGTTTTGCACAGACTCGTATCTATGTGTATGTGGATGTATTAGCTGCTGCATACATGTGACTAAATGTCTTTTGCTAGCTTTTCGACATTTTCAGGCAAAAATCAATATTATGTGCAATCCAAAAAGAATGACAATATAACCGATGCTTTCAAAGTTTTAAAGCTAATGCGACTTTTTAAAGTTCTATTTTCCGCATTATGGCCACGATAAATTGTCATATATAATAATTATAAATACAGGGATATCTTTCGGAATTTTATGAGTCTATAAAATTTGCTATTTTACGTGTATAATATAATGTTCGTAACTAGGGCATAGAATTTGCAGCCTCTAAAAAGGAGCTTAAAACGCCATTTTACGCTCTTATTACGAAAAGTACTATTTTGATGCAGTGAGTGTTAAATGTTAAACGACATTGCATAGTATAATGATAGAAAAGAATGCAAAGCATGCAACTGAACGAGGTACAGATCTAGAATAAAGGAATGAGGAGGGGAGCGGCGGAACAAGAGCAGGGCCAGGGTCGCTATTTTACACAGACAAAAGGGAGGCAAATTATTTCTTCCAAATCAACGTTTAAAGCTAAAAAGTTTATCTATAAACGGTATGATTGGATACTCGCAGAATGCATTTTTTTTAAAGATACGTTAAGGTCAATGTAATATGTAAAACTATTCCTTGTCATTTAATTGATTCTATCGAATTCTTGAGGCTTATTAATATTCAGTAAAGAAAGTCTTCGCAAGTAGTATTTCATAATAATGTATAAATAAACATTAGTCGATAGATGACACTTTGAAATGCATGCATGCATTTTTCAAAAAGTAGTGTTAGGACATTTACATTATAAGAGAAGCCTGCATGTGTATATTCAGATGTGTTATTATATGAAATTAGTAAAATTAACTCTTTTGTAATAACGAAGCAGAATAAACGTAGTAAATATTAGTTAGAAAATACAGCTTAGACAAAATTTTGTTGGATATTGATACAAGATTTCTATTTTTAAATGAAAAAGTAAAGGTCGAGTCAATTTCATTTGAACTTTACTTTTAGACATCGATACTTTTAATATCATCATAAAAATAAAGTCATAAAAATGTATAGAAATTGATATTTTAGGTCGCGTGATATGGCAGTGACACAAAAACATTGAAACTGATTCTTATGAATAAATAAAAGAAAGACAATGTAATTCAGTAATGATCTATTGAATTAATGTGACATATTAGAACTATAATCTAAAAGTCAAATGCATGCAAATATCGTGTCTAATAATGCACTCCACCGAAACCTATAATTTCAATGAAAAATTCCAAACTACGAAATAACATGGAAAAGTCGACGCAAAACTATAGCTTCAGAGATTTATTACTATACAGCAGGAGGAGAACAAAAAGTCTTCACCGAAGAGAACCCGTTATCCCGGGACACCATCATTCAATTATCACTGTCATAACGTTATTTCTCATATGCAATGCGTTATAGGCGTGTTTATCCGCACCTCCGCCGACAACCATATATACTATATATTCGCAAGACGCGGGTATACAAATTACAAATATTACGAATGTGCTCGGGGCTCTGTGAGCTACTGCCGGCGTCGACGTACACTTATACGTGCGAGGTGCATTGGACTCCTTCCAACGATTTCTCTCAGCGCGTTATAACGTCGGGTGCGACACTTTTGGCGGCGCGCGTACATATATACCTATAGAAGTATTCTACGCGTACGAGCGCCCTTTAATATTATTCAAACGTGCGATAGAAGACACGAGGCAACGAGAGAAGTGGAATAGAGAAAGAGATAAAGGATTGCAAGCGTCGGTGTTCAGTTTTGTATGAGATGCTGTTTGATTGCTCGAGAATCGACGCTAAATTAAGGAGAGTAACTCGAGTTTCTTTCTTTAACCTTTATCCTGCCGGAAAGCCTATATATAGGCTCGACCTCTGACATGAACTTTGTATATAGTTGATAC
>UXGD01000975.1:0-42158 GCA_900474315.1 Torymus auratus
ATTTCGACGCTAAACTTCAAACTGATGTAACTTTTGAAGGAATCAACGTTTCCAATTGTTCAAAAAAGCAAATTAAATCTCTTTCTTTCTAGTTTTAATTTCTTTTTTTAAAAGTTGCGTAGGACGTTTCTGGACTAAATGACATAGGTTTAAAGTAGATAGGAAAAATCGCATAAAATATTCGAGATTAATTTGGTGGGTAAAAAAGTTTGTCAACGGATAATGCGTGTTCATCATTTTTCTCATGTTCTGGAACCTCCAAAGAACCAACAAAATGTGGTGTGGTAGGTGTGCTCCAAAAAATTTTAATTTTTTGGACCCCATATTCCGTAGAATTGCACATATATGGCGGGAAAAATCATATTTCAAATTTGGCATTTATTTATACGTGTGCCGAAATTTTATTATTTTTGGATTAAACTTAGTGTATTTGTATATTAAATTACCTTCCGTTTCATTATTCTTAAAATTAAGTAAATTTGTAACTTAAATGTTTCTTAAATTTAAGAACATTTTTATGTATAAAATTTAATGTACTTTTACATCATTCAAGTTACATTGTTATAAAATTCCAATTACATATCTAACTTTCATTTCGATTATTGAACAAGTCAATTATTTCAAAAACTTACTATGTTACGTCTGCGTACCTTCCTCTTCTACGTGGACCTCTAATTTTTTAAACAATCAACTAGTTATTTGTTGCACGTCTGCGCAACTCCAATATGATAAAAAATTTCAAGACAAGACAATAATACTCTTATAATATAATAAGACAATAATACAAGAGATAAATTTTCAAGAATTTCCAAGAGCGAGACAATAATTACAGAAATATTGGATTATCTCGCTCTCGCACAGCCCTAGAAAAAGCCGATATGGCGCCATATTTTATTGATGCGCGGTTGATGAATCGTTTGTTCATTCGTGGAGGAGAAAGAAGTTGAAGGAGTTTTAGAAATTGTCGGGGGATGATTAGTCGAAGAATTTTATAATTTAGTTTGTAGAGTCATTAAAGAGTAAATAAAAGATTGCCGCGTTAACGTTTTTGTAACCATTAATGAAACTTTGATGCTATATAATCATGCTTAGTTTTTACTTCTAACTATATAAGTATAATTAAATAATAATTAAATAAATTACGATCAATACTGTAATGAAAGATTAAAATAAATACATATTAAACCGACTATATTTTTTTTCGATTCACTAGCATTCCAAACATATTTCCAGACACTTAGATTTATTAAACAAAGGCAAAAAAGAAAATGCAACACACGGATCCGTACCACTTCAAACCAGTTAGCGCGTAACACAAAACTCGGCTTCTAACTAATATACCAGTTCCGCGCAGCTACTAATTACTGTTCGATCATCTCTAAACTCTTTAACGCTTCTCGGGGAAACTAAATTTTTCAGGCGCATCGCGCGCAATCAAACTCATATATATTATGTACGGATATGCGCATCACACATTGCGTATATACGCGGAAAACATAATCATCAGTCGTATCACCGATAAACCGCCTTTGTCATCGGTAATTCATTTGGAAATCTTCCGACATCTCTACCGTACAGCCGATAGCGATCGTCGTGTTAATTGATCGCAATAAAAACGAGCGGTTGCAATTATTGCCGTGAAAGAAAAAACGCGAGAATATGAAAACGTCGGGGGAAATCGTTTAACAGGAAAAAAGACTAGAAAGAGGAAGTAATATGACATGTTCATTGAAATCGGGGATAAAGAATGTCGAAATGGCAAGTGTATACATTATACGACGCGTGAAATTTTGCTACGCGCGAGAAATTTAAATTCGGTGGTCCAGTAGCCTACAAAAAATTTAAATTTCAATGGCGTTAAATAATTTATGTCGCGCGTGTATGTTTGTGTCTGTGTATGTATTTGTATATACATGTCGGAAATAATTTAGTGACACGCGCGTGTGATGCTTGACCGCCTGTTAGCCTCAAAATGTGCGCGCCGCGTCGTTACGGAGATAAAAAAGTTAATGGCAGGCAAGACCGCAGCAGAATTTACAATACCGCATAATCACTCTAAATAATTTGCAATTATATTATCATCCTTTACCATGCTAATAAAACCAAAATTACAAAAATCTCGTTTCTCTCTCGCGTTTACCATGGCAAGAAAGAGTAATAAATATAAAACTCGTTTATTTTATTTATTTATACAAGGCGATCCAGATAGGCATCTCGAAAACCCACCATGTGTGTAACTGTATATACATATAACAAACTACAAACGTTCTCGAAAAGACAAATGTCAAAAACCCAGCGCGCAAGCCAACAACGGCCATCCATTTACCTCTCCGAGAGATATCCGATCTCTCCTCGTGTCGTTGCCAGCAGCAGCACGAAATTTTCCCATCTCCACGTGTACCTAAAATTTCCCAAAAATTCCACTCTTGCGCATCCGCGCGAGGACAAGAAATCACGCGTGCAGGTTCGGCATTCAGGGCACGTGCGATGCGAGAGAGGAGCCGGAATCCGCGAAATTTGCAGAAGGACGGATTAAAGTCAGACGGCGTATAGGTATACATACGTATATAATACGAGTTTGGGGAGTATATAGGAAGGACGGATGATGGTCTAGGCGCGGACGCGTCCTTCGTGCTGGAATAGGTGATGAGTATGGAGTGTGAGGATGGCGATGACGTCCCGGGATATGGGAGAGAATTTAGCATCTTTTATTATTATTCGTTTCCTCGTGGGCGCGGATTTTTTTTACGAAGGTGAGGTGAGCTGAGGGTCAATCGCAAGTTGTTTAAGGAGATTTCTTTTTTTAATGGGTTATATTGAAAGTGATTCCGAATGGGGAAAGACATTAAAATTTGGAGACAAGGTTTTCGCGAGCGAGGTGTTTGAACTCTGCTGAGGTGGAATGATGATGATTATATTATATATATATATATTTTTTTTTCTTTTTTAAAGAGGTTGACTTTGGGCTCGCGTTCTTGGTGTGGCCAATTACGACTCGCGTTAAAAATATCTTGATTATTTTATCAGCCGTCTTTTTTTGTTATTTTTAATAAGCGCTGCGTTTGGCTGATTGCCTTCTTTCTTCGCACATTAGCAGGTCGCGGTTTAATTGAGTCGCTAAGTTAATCATGTTTCTCACAACGAATATATAAAACGCACTTTCTGCACCTGCGTAATATTTCAATGCACACTTTTTTTTTCTTCATTTACATATATAACAATAATCCGCCGATGAACATCATTCGCCTGTATGCATTTTATTTTGGTTTAAACGTATGTATATAAAAAAAAAATACGGCGGCGAGACAATGAGCGCTTTCCTTTTTGCATAATCCGCGCATATATACGTTGCTTCGCCTTAATCGTTATGAAATTCTTTTTGTTTTAAATAAAGGAGTGCGCCGTCGCCGCCTATAATTCGTATGCACATATTTCTGCGATGACCATATCCGAGGAAACGAATATATACGATTCGATGTATTCGAGCGCTCTGCGCCAGCGCCACAGCAGGTGACGTTTTTCACGATATATATAATCGTGTGCGGAAAAACAAGTTGTACAATGGTGACGTGTACGGCACAGTAGCGTGAAAAATCATTTTATTTGCAATATATTAATTGGAAAGGTTTACATGAAGACATGTGCCGATAAGTGTTGTACCGTGAATTATACGTTCTTTTCCGCTGTAAAGATTACAAAATACTCGAGTAAAAATTATTTTAAAATTAGTATTTTCAATAAAAAAAAAAAGAAATGACGTTTATCACCATTCTCCGTATACTCCTCTAACACTTCGCAAAACTTTATTATTGATAATATTGTCCACATTAATTCCCGTCACCAAATTTTTCCCCAAACAAAAACTACGTCACCTCCCAACCATTTATCCACCAAAACTTCCTTCCTCCAACTTTACCCTCCCCACACGCCCAAAAAAAAAAAACAGCACACAGAGAGAACTCGCGAGAAAGTTTCCGGCGCGCTGCACGTCCGCACGCTCGCGCCGTGATAAGTCGCGCGCGACGTATGTACACATACACGCGTGCGATAAAGCCGAAAATGTTTTTGCGACTGCGTCGTCGTCTGGTGTGTTATATAGCACAAAGCATTGTTTTTTGAACGGCGGGCATGCGTGACGCTGTGTATTTCGTTCGTTCCGGCTCGATGGCGTGGAAGAGGAGATATACTATAGGTGGGCGCGAGAGAGATTTTTCGGAGAGATGCGCGCTGGTCTTTGTTTTGGGTATTATAGTAAAAGGGGGGATACTTATCTGTTGCGTACATATAAAATGTTTTTTTATTGGAGCATTCGGAGGTCGCATACATTATGTTTAACTAACAATTATAATTAAATTCATACTCGTTTGGAATTAAAAACGTCATTTTACACGCGGTATTATAACATCCTACAATAACAAGTATCAGGAAGACTCGGAGGGCGTTTAACCATGGCTGATAATATAGGGAAATATGAAAATGTCAATACCAGTATACGTAACAGCCCGTAATACGCTACTCTGGTATATCCCCTCGAACCTTGAACCAGCACCGCTCATAACATGCACTCATGCAGATTTATCGCTCCTAATATCGCGCGCATATAGCCAAAACACCGGAAATAAAAAGCCGCACTTAACGCGCGCTGCGTGTGTATAAATAGCCGCGCGTTTCCCGGCTCTATCCGCAACCGAAAGAGAAAAAAAAAAGATCTCCTCGCGCACACTTTCACTGATGTGCGACTTTCACTAATGATCTAACATACACACTAGCCGCGCGTGTGCATATACATTCAATATAACGCTGATGTTTAAAAAAAAAAGAGCGACCACCGCGGTAGCCGTGTATAGTATATAATACCACTATCAGGCGTTAGGAAACGGCTTGTAAATGACTTTTTATTGGCCGCGAACACTTAGCGTCAATCACAATGTACGTCGCCGCCGCCGTGGTGCCGGTGGTTTGAGTGACACACGTGGAGGGGTTAAAAATTCAGACATCACACCGGTCGGTGCGAGAGGTGGAAGGTCGACAGGTTGTTATTGAGGATTTTGCGCACGCGAGGCACCCGCGGGAAATGGCACCGAGGTGGTGATAAAATTTAATTTTTATTATACGCGAACTCGCAATTTAAAGTGTGCGTATTTGTTTTATCAGATGATGATTATGTTTGCTACTCGCGGATCTGCCATTGAACTCTGAACGCTGCGAATAATAATAATAATAATGACCGCGAGAACGGGCTCGTTTCGTTATTTATCGCGCGAACAATTTTCCCGTAATGGTGCGTGCCGGCGTGAAGCATTGTTTTCGAGTAATCCGTTCTGAACCACTGACTTTTCAATTACTTTTTCGCCGATAAACGCGCGAGTCCCGGTATATATATATATTAAAAGTAAAAGATAATTTATGACGATGCCGGTGCATAGACCTGTCGTAAACTGTTAAAATTACGAGTCTGCTTTTGTTTTTACAAGAATTTGATAAACTTAATCGACCGTACCGTATATTCATTATACTTATATATAGATTTGTAAATGCACTTAGTTTTCTTTTTTCGCAACACCGAAAAGCGCACGAAGTCGCGGCTACTATATACATATGCATTCGTTACATGACACATTCGAAAGTGAAAATTAGTTTGATTTTGCACATGCAGAATCCACAAAAAACTCTCTCGCGCAAAAGCAAAAGTGAAAGTGCACCACACATTACCTACAATATATATATACATCGCGAAGCGCCGTAAAAATTATCGTAATTATACGCATAGCATCGTTAATTTTGCCATACCAAGAATTACGCAAATATTTAATACCGCAGCATCGATTGTTATTCTGTAATTGAGCAACGCGATGAGAGAAAACCTCGGCGCGCGCCCACGATTTCCAGTATTTATAATAATAAATATACTTATATACTTGCATGCATCGGGCGCGTTGTTACGTAAATCTCGCATCATGTACCGTTTCTTATTATGTTTAATAATTACGTCCACTCCGAGCAAAGTAGCTCTTCAAAATTACATTGTATAGTAGGTATGTGCTCCTTATATACACGAATTCCCCCGTCGTCGTCATTTGTTTTGCAACGCTCGCGCGCTCTAAATATTAAACCCATCGTTCCCTTAATTTTGAATAATTGCCGCGATGTTAATACGTACCGCATCAATGTAAGAAACAACGTAATAAACGACTACATCCATTTCGTAAACAATTTCCAGGAGCGAAGACTACTATGTCTCCCCCTCGTTACGTGACGGTGGTAGCGGCACGCATTAGAAAACCACACGGAATTCCGCTCGCCGGCGGAAAAAAAGAGAAACTCGGTCCTCCTTCGGTCACTTAACTCGCGAAGCGCGCGCGCGACAGAGTCGAGCTGGCGCACACGTAAATAGTAGTTGCACAATTAAGCAATTATATACCTACCATCGGAGTAGAGGACCGGAGGGCGTCTTTCTCGACTCTGCCGATTTGCATGCGCGCCGGTTGCGTAAGGCCAGCGCGGAACTGCGAGTTTCCGATTCCGCTCTCTCGTGTAATTGTTTTCGCCCGCTGCGGAATTTCCCCTACTACTGTTATTATATATGGAAGTTTGCCGAAGTAGGAAGACCAGCAGGAGGGGACAGGATAAACTTTTGACGAGGTTAATTCTTCTTTTTCTTTTGGCTTCTTCTTGTTGTTGTCGTCGTTGGAGATTGTGCGTTTGTTTGTTAGCGAGGGGAACAGTGGAAAGTGAAATTTATATAGGGGAATAAAGAAAATTGTGCGTGTATACGCGTTTTATTGCCGCTACGATGATTGCTCTGATTTATGGGGTTATTTGCTGTGGGTTATGCAACGGAATGATTATTTATCAATTATTCAAATCGTTTGTAGACAATTCAAAGTATGCGAAAATCGGGCTTCGCTTTAATTAAGATGATTGATTCAAATTTTCGTGTACGGACAGGTGAATGTATAACGAGCTTTATATAAATCAAAGAAATATTTGCCCCGTTGCAGGCGATAAAAGTTAAGCGCGCGCAGTGGACGATGATAAACTTTCATTTCTCCGACTGTTATGATCTGCTCTAGTGAAATGGCTAAAAATGTCAGTTACCGAACAGTATAAACGTTTATTTGTCTGATTGTATTTACAAATTATTGCCCATATAAACTGTCATTATTTAAATGCACAAGTATAGTAAAATGTTTGCTCTTAAAAAATAGCTTATCATTAATTACGCGCGCTTGTATATATAATTATCTATAAATGTCATAAATTATTAGCAATTACATTGTCGTTAAACAACCTCTGCAATTTCAAAATTAAAAGAAAAAGTAATTATTTAAAATTATATTTCATTGCATTGTATGAATGTAGCTTGATAACAGGAATATAAATATAATATATTATAATTTTGATAAAGCCAAATCAATTATAATCCTTTGATAACTCTTTATTTCATTTATTTACGACATCTGTTTACAAATAAATAATACTCATATAACTTCCCCAAACCAATCAAGATTTCTGCGGACAACTTTTTGTTTCTACGCTCACGCTCGCTTTGTCTCTTATCACCTTGGTCGACGAATTCTCAAAAGCGCTTGAAAATAAAGACGCACTTCGAAAGAAAGTCGCCTCACCTGTTTTGCGCGCTTCCCGACCTTGCACAATCGAACTTTATCGCCTCGTATGTATATATTTATGTAGATAGCCTAACTCCAACAATATTTTGGAACGCATATATACATAATATTGTTCTTTCGCATACGCTTGTATTTATAGATATTACCAAAGCTATACGATATAAACGTAAATAGTTTTTAGAAGTTGAATTTCAAAACCTAACGCTCACAGTTCCACCCATTAATGTAAAAGCTATTAAAAAGAAGTATATAGTTTAATATAATTTTTATTTATTTACAAATCAATAACAAAAAAAATCCAATTCTCTAAGTCACTAATTTTACCGTAAAAACATCCATTATTACATCATATAACGCTAACGTTTCACTTCACATTATCTGTTTCAGGAATCCCGCTTATCAGCCACCCCGCAAACCGTGAACTCAGTTAAACCCAGGACATCTCGCCAGCATAACAACACCACATCTCTCTAGGTCAACCCAAAGGTCAAAAAAATCCCGGCTACCGGAATTTTTCGTCTCGCCAAAAAGCCAAACAAATAAAAACGACCCCAGCAGCTACACTGCAGCAGGTTAGCCGCGTAATCTAACCCACACACAGAGAGTCGCGCTCTACTCGACACAAAAGGCGGAGGGTGGGAGAGGCGGTAGCGTCGTATACGTTTGTGGTGGGGATGCGGACCGCCGATTAATAACACGAGCGGCTCGCTGCTCTGGCCTAGTGTAGTTGCGATGAGCCTCGAAATCGGTCGCGTCAATGCCGAGTGCGCGCTCGCCGTGTCATTATGCTGCTGCAGACGTACCATCACCCACGATGATCAATCCTGCTCTCGTGTTCTATAAGTGTGACCAAAGTGCGCGGTTCATTAATACCTAACCGAGACGAGGTTCATTCTCTGAGAGATTATTTTAATAATAAACAAAAGAGAGAGAGAAGATGAGAGTGTGATTTTTCTGGAGGATATATAGACTTTTGCTGCTCTGTGCGGGTTGACGGTATATCATTTCGAGGATCGCATAGAGAGCATTTTATAATACAAGAGATATGAAGTCGATGGGAGATGTGGTGGCCGAGCCGGCCAAGGACGACAACCTGAGCGTCGTGGATGGCAGCGAGCCGCCCCATAATCACCGGGATATCGGCATCGTACGCCGTAACAGCCTTGACAGCGTTGACAGGGTCAGTTTGTCATCGACGACGACGTCCTCGAGTGTGCTGAGCGGGGGTACCGAATTGGGTACCAGGACTCTAAGGTCCTTGAAGAGGGGACTTGGCAAACTCTGGCGACGACACCGGGGTAACGCATCGATCACCGAGTACGATCCGTCGTATAAGGTGGCGTACCTCGGTAATGTACTCACTGGATGGGCGAAAGGTGAGTGTTTTTGTGGTCTCTCGATTATATCGTACAAACAAAGTGGTGTTTTTTTTGTACAAGTACATAAAGGTGTTTTTGGTATTTACGATTAGCTCGAGTGTAGATTAGAAAAAGGAAATTTGAATGATTGTCGCGGGAAACAAGTCGTTAATTGAGTTGAGGTCACGGTCGCTCGAGCGATAATGTGATGTACATCGATTAACAATATTCCAACGAAATCGTCGTGGTTTTTTTTTATCGATTCGGTAGAACACTTTTTATATATTTTTAGAAGAGAGATGCGAGATTAACGTTGTTCGTGTTAAGAATTATCATTAATTGGAATACTCGAATAATATATTCTCGATTTGAGAGGCTGTTTTTATTGTTTCCTTACCGATTGGCACTAAAGTATTTTATGATTTCATTATTCTTTTTCGCGCGATAACATTATGAGGAAAACGACCGTGAACGTCGAACAAAAATATATACGTGTTTTACATGAAATAGTTTTAAATGTTTATCGCTTACTGATGTAAACTTATAACTAAAATTCATAATTCTATAAGGTTATTTTTATAATACTCGGTTGATCTTAAAAATAGTGGCTAATTAAACACGGCCATAAGTGTAGGTATAGTCTTAGTTTCATCTTCGTCTGCGTTTAGCTGTTGAACAAAAAAAAACTCTGACACATTAGCCGATGAATTCTTTATTAGACAGGCCCCCATTTTATAAGTACTTTATTTTCATATATTCGCCGCACTTATTGAATAAAAACGTCTGGCATTATCTATAATTTCTCGCACGTGCCGGGCGCAAGCGAGGCTCACAGTGAGCTGGCCGCACTCTTTATTAGGCATATGAATTCACGACTTACTCGGCACAGTTTTGATTGGTGATTCATTGACACTGACATCTTCTTCTGCCTCATACTCCTCATCTTTTGCTATATACAGCTACGGTGTCGTACCTATATAGAGTAGCTAAATTCAACCCTCAGGTGCTGTTGACGAAGCCCCCAATCAAACAACCACATCTTGCATCACACATCCGCGCTTCAAAATATTTTTCAACAGCCCAATGAATCACGCCAATAATCCAACAATGGCTGTTTATAAAATCCATTCTCCAAACGGCCCATTCACCGAGGCTCAGCTCCAAAATCGTTTGGGGGGCTCGCGATCAGCATACAAAGTAGAAGCGCGCGCGGGGGACAAAGCACCTTGCGATCTCATGACGGCCAAAAAAAGAGCGTCGATCCGCTATAATGTGTATATACTTACAACTCAATTGTTTAAATCAAGGTTCAAAATAATATCGCTCCCCGTCGCTTTTTATATGTATACGACCATTCCACACCGTACCGTTAAATACCTCTGGGATTTTACGAATTTTCCGGTATACCGTTGAACTATACTACTAATCAGATCTCACGACGATTTTCGAGGAAGTAGCATCAGCATTTGATCTTCACGGTCGGGTCTCTTATTCGGGCCCGCGCGACCGGTTATAACATATAGGACACCGACCCGCCTAAAATTTTTTCGAGATCTTAATTATGTTGGTACTTACAGATGGTTATCTGCGGGCCTGATTTATGCGGGCTTGCGTTTTTCACGCGAATTTTTCTCAACCGTGGAAAAGATGTGTATAAAAGAAATATAGAGTTTTAATTAGAATGGCGCGCGTGATGAGTGTGTGAAAAAAAAATGTACATATAATATAGGAAAATTACACAATCTGGCGTCAAGTGCATATATATCGGAATATTTCAAGTAACTCGAGAGATAAGGTGAGCAGATACATCGCGAACCGAAATTTAGACAGGTTGCACGATGATGATATGCATATTCAATGCGCGTCTAAAGGTCAGAACGAGTTTTTCTCGCTTAATAAACTCTTGAGACGACACTGCCTGCACTTTAAAGCTTGTTGATCCTTTGACGTTGAATATAACCGCGTTTACGTAATAGACAATTTTTAATCTCAATAAATTATACAATAGCCAATCATTTTCCTAATTATTATAATATTAATCCTTTTTTCATACTCACGGCGCACGATATATGCTACAACTCTTGTAACCGTACGTTCGCAATAACAGTTATACATCACGCGTATATATCCGTATAAATCCGAACAATGATTCACGCGCGACTTATCTACCGCGAACTGTCTAACTCTCGTATACATAAAAAAATATCCCCTCATGACTCGGCCATTGTTCCGCATCTTCCTTCCGAAAATCCGTGTATGTTCCTCGAAGACGACGACGACAACTTGTTCTAGAAGCTGCGACGCACACGTGCACCTTTTGCCGCATATATACATAGTCCAGCGATAAACAAACGCTCGCGAGCCGTCGCCGTCGATTATTTGAACGACCTACATGTGTACTTGCGAGTAGTATGTGCATTGTTGGGCGATTCGATTCGCGTGTGTATGTGTGCATGCAGTGATGTGATGGCTCGCGTTCGTTATACGCGGAATAAAAGTTCCGGGGAATATCGCGTGCGTGGGATGTGATGCGGATGGATTTTCTGATGATGAGTGATATTATTATACATACACGCTGAAATTAATTTAGACGGGAAGTATAAAATAGTATATATATTAGTTATGCGGTTGTATAGAGTGTATATTAGGAGAAATTTAATTGTTTTTCAAATTATTATTTAAAACATTTATATATTATGATTAATCTTCAAACATTGTTCATTCATAACCCGAACGGATCGACATTATCTCTCTCACGTTCGGTGTACACTCACCTATATATATAAATCAGAACGACGCACTCCGCGACTATATACAAGAAATCTACAATACCCCAGATTGATACGATCTCTCTTATAATCTGTCCCCGCCCACGTCCAAATATTGTTTCTCCATCCGCGAGATCCTCACTCGCGATAAGTATAGCACATACTCACATGTGTATTAATAGTATATAGTTCTTGAACCGTGTATTACGCGTCCCGCTCTTATTACTAATTAACAACGAACGACGCATTATACGTACAAACATCATACATATATCGCTCGATTAACCGAGAGAGTAAACAGAAAAAACAATCGATTAACCGGTTCGTCACCTGCGCGCGAAAACAATCGCTCTGTTAATTATTCCTCATTGTGTGCGGCGTAGTACTACACTTACGCGCTATAAATCATTCTCTCGATAAAACGAAAGAAGAAAAGAAATTCTGCGTGCATCGCGAGCTACCTATTCGTCTCGTTACATCACTCACGGATGGGCGAAACCCGATTTCTCGCCCGTTTGTTAATTGCAACGCGCGCATAGCCGATTAATAGTCACGGCATGTTATATCGGCAGTTACTTATGACAATAGACGTGCGCTAGCTGCATTCTATAAATTTCACGCCGGAAGTGCGCGCGCGAGCGATTGCGTGCGGCATTAAAATGTAAAAAAAAAAATTTCGTGCGATAACGAGCAACGATAAAAATATTCGCCGCTCCGGATGATATATGCACACGTGTGTGTTCGTTTTTTTAGGTGAAATGATCGTATTGTTTCGTCGTCGCGAGAAAGTGAAAGTGTGTGTCTGAAATTGCGGGCAATTTTTGGTCGATGATCTCCTTTTTTTCTCTCTCTCTCTGGCGCTCTCGAAAAGTCGTCTCGTCGAAAGTGTCGCGGCGTGGACATGTTGGTCGCGAGGACAATGGCCGAGAATCCGGTGTATTATACCGTAATTTGCGTGCAGAGAGTGTGTACACATCGCAGAAAGGCTTTTCAAGAGCGTGTAAAGCGATAATGAGATCGGTCCGGTCCGCGCTCGTTTAGCTCATTGTTTCAGCTACTATTACGTACATCTATAACCCGCAAATTGCTGTGAAAGTGAAATTGACATTGACATGTCCTAGACTACAATACACACGTTATTATAAATACTTTTACTTTGATGTCGTCGAACGTTTAAGCTACACGAGGAGGAACTATATAATATACGCGCGTATATGATCCTCTCCGCTCTTGTAATTGATAATTGCACCCTTTAACGGCACTGACATACAGTGATATCTATATAGAAAATTGCGTAATTACGTCGTTGCGCGACTTTACGATGCAGCCACAGTAGTATAGCAGCAGTGATCCCGGAATCTAGATAAAACTGGATACACTCGCATCACGTATAGGCTGTCATTCGCAGTAGATACATATATGTTGTCGCGTTATTTGTTGGGACGTTAAACGCTCGCGTGTACTTATAAAAAAGCCGAAAGCGTCCAAAAAACAGCTCGTATTATCGCTCTCTCGGCTTGTTTGCGCGGCTACGAAAGCGCGTAATTTATTTGCATTAGCGAGTGGAATGGCTTTTCCAAGGTGTTTCGGTGTCAGCCTCTCATTTGAATACTAACTGTTCAGCAGTCAATCAGCCGTCCATCTCTAGTGTATATAACACTTTAGATTATATATATTATGCGTAGTTCCACGACCAAAATTGAAAACATCCATTTCTGGCAATGATTTAATTAAATCTTTTTTTCTAAACTGTCGCCGCCAAGAAATTGCAAAAAAAGAACGTCGCATACGATGCAGTATCATGCGGGCACCGAGTGAAATTCATGCGAGCATCATATATGTATATTACACACCAGCTGATCCTCGTTGCAGGTCAATGCTGCATCGTCGCGCGCTCTCTCGATTAACCCAATGATGATCTCCGGGACATCGGCGCTCGCCTCGTTGATTCTGCGACGATGTTGTATTATGTACTCGCTCTGTTTTTCATATGTAAAATTAGTCGAAGAGTTTTGTTTTGATGGTATAGATGAGTTCGAGTCAATTAAACGTATATAATTTACATTTTTTAGTGACAATTTATGGATACACGGGTAATTGCGCGTCGAAAAAAGTTGTTTTTGTTTACACGCGCGTGCGAATCTCCTCACAAAGGCGTTTACTTAATGTCCAGCGCACCGCGAAATGAATTTCTTCAAATGACTCAATTATAACGCGCGAACGGTCGATTCGTTCGCTCGCGGTCTTAAAACACTTTTTTTTTCCTCCTCGCCATCATGAGTGTATAGTTATCACTCTCGTAATACCTCGCGTTTTCCTCGATCCTATCGATATATACACACTCAGGAAGCTCAGCGCGCCGTTAATTAAACGGGAAGTATCGCTGATATACACACACACACACACATTGAATTAAGGTCGTTTCGGAGCCCGGCAAAAAGCGCAGACATATACACACACGCACGCGTTTATATGTGTGTCTATAGCGACTGCGGCTCGTTTTTTTTTTCTCTAACGGAAGTACTGTTACTCGAAAAAAAAATTTGCATTCTAATTGCACGCAATCGCTGCGCGACGACCTGGAATCCCGCGACGTGATACGCTGCCGTGCGTTTTTGATACACGCCGGGGTCGTGTGCGAATGTGAATGAAAAATCCCCTATTGATGATTGTTATGTCATTTCGAGTAGATAGGTATATATTATAATTTTTTTAATAATAATGATAAAAGTTGTACGTTTTATTATTCGGTACATAACGACGGTTTTCTGTATTATTGTACTTTTTTTATATAGGAAGTAAATATACAAGAAACGAAGCGAAATAATATACGTGTATATGGTTCTTATATATGCGGATAAGGAGAATAAAGTAGCTCCTACTCTAGCGTTAACGCGTATAATACATTTCAATTTAATAACCGATACCTCGCGCGCACAATGCGCTTCCTTATTCCTCTCTCTCTACACTACAGCCATTCAAAGAATCTCATTCTCCGACTCTCAACACTCCAATCAAAAATATACCTTTATATACCAAATATCTCGCTTTTACATATTATCTCGCCAAAAATTCCCTCTACTATTCCCACCAATATAACGAAAAAAAAAACACACGCCCTCGCGCCAATTACCCGAACAAATCGTGCGAACGAAACCCCTGTCGTCCCATATATATTTCCATCGCTCGTCTCCTCGTTATACCTTCTCTACCGCTGGCTCATTAGCTCCTCGTTGTTTTTTCCCTCCCTCGCGTGCGAGATTTTAGCTCTCCTCTCTCTCGTGTGTTTTAGCTAATTCCGCGGAAAAATAAATCCACGCGAGTGGGGGGCGCGGCGAGAGTACGTTGACCGGATAGCCGCCGGCGGGGAGCGTATATTCGTATATATATACACGGCAGCGCGTGTCTGCGCGCGCGACTTTCTCCGCATACCGCAGCGGCGGTAGAGTGGAGTGGGTATATATACGGGAGGTGGAGGTTATTATTGCGAGCGAACGCGAGCTGGATATATATCTCGCGCAGGTGATGATGATGGTGGTGATGATGATGGGAAGTCCGGAAGAGGAGGTAGGAGATGTATATATATATGGATATAGAGTGGGGTGTTGGTGTGCCGAAATTTGTGGAGATATGTGAAATAATCGAGTATAATAATTGTCGTGTATATAATATAAATGACATTATGGTCAACTGCGTTTTAAAAGTTATAGTTATAAAAGTCTTTACATTCTTTATAGCACGAGTACAATAATTATTGTACTTTTTTGTTGAAAGTTGCAAATGGAACTGGAAAATAAAAGTTTTTTTAATTTCCTATCATCGAAATTCAATTCTCCCTCTCTCTGTCTCTCACTAACTGGTATTGACATCGGCTCGCAGAGGGAATCACATCAAATTACCACGCCGACTTTCGTAATCTTTGATAGAACGTTAATCGAAGTATAATAATCCTACTAAAGATTACGACTGTCATCGATTAAATCGACGCTCGATCGACTCACATTTCCTCCTCCGGAAAAAGAATGTATCAGCGCAGCAGCATCAGCAGCGAATGCAGGATTAAGCTATTATACCACATCATCGGGTGCAAGCCATTATCGGGATAATTAAAAAATTCTATCACCGCGCCTACATGGGCATTACTCACACGGTACGATCGATCGATTATATATCCTCGACCAAAAAAAAAAGACACGAGAATCACCCTGACGCGTAAAGCGATTTTTTTTCCTCCGCGTGATGTCAAGTGTCTTCTACCGCTTAATAGATTGAGTCATACGCCGATTATTGGCGCGGCGACGGTGCATATATAATACATATATATATCGTCCGTTACAGAGTGACTCAATCTCCAATTTAAAGAGTCGCGTGCAACCGCGAGTATAGTATAAATCTATACACTTCTTGCACGTTACGTATACGCGTCATCGTAAATAAATGGTACGGCCGCACCGGTATATATCCGCGCAAACAATATTATACATCCCGAATAATCGAGACGCCTCTAATATATGTCCAACAAAAAAAAAGTCGCCGCGCTACCGGTGTTATTTGTTGTTGTTTATGCAGCAGCAGTAGCTACGGATCGTTAACACCGCGTTTGATCGATCTTTTTACACATACATGCACATTTCAGCCTTGACTTTTTTCTCAAACGTATAATACACACATACACACGCGAAAGAGGAAAATCGCATTTCCTCAATTATTACAATATCTGTTTGCTAGCCCAAGAGAGAGCGCGGCAAGCATGAACGCCAGACGCGCGAGTGTATACACATACATGAATGATTAATCGCGGTAGGCATGCAGCATCGATCGACACGTGCGCGTATCACGAGAGATACACACACACAGCGCGCGCGAGCCCATAAAGTATATAATCGCATCGATCATGAAAGTTTTTGCGAGAGAGGCGCGTGCATTGAATTTTAAAGGCCCTCGTCATCCGGATGCGTTTTAGATACACACACGTGTCGGTTTTTATATACATGTGTATACTGTAGTGCATTTTTCAGGATTCTTTTTTTCATCGACGCGGTAGAAAGTTTGTTCCGCGAAGCGAACGCAAAAGACTGTGTGAGAGAGAGAGGGAGATTTTGCAGAGCGCGCGTGTATATTTTAATATGCGAAAGAGAGTAAGTTTTACGAGCTCGCGCGCGCATACCCGTTTATTTATCAATTCCATTAATTTAATAAAGTATATATAGGTACACTGGCCGCGTGTATACGTGCTGTAATAAAGTATAAGCAGGTGTGTGTCTGTAAAAGCGAACTTTCTATATAAAGAGCGAGAGGCCCCGCGTCATTGAATTAAACGAAAATGCAGTATATATATCGATAAGCGTTCGTTATACATATTGGTTTCTGATATATAAACTTTGTTATAAAGTCACTCTGTGGAGCAAACTTAATAATTCTAAATATAAACGCAAACACCTGTTGTATACAAAGTTATACATTCGCTTACTCTCCTTTTTCAATTAAATTACCTATTTTACACACATTTAAAACACCCGACTACATTTTGCTCACAATCATACAACACATCACATTACGAAATCCTCGCACAATCCCAACTAATCGCCCCACGATCTCATCGCGTTCTATCAAAGTTCCCCCCAACTGTATATACTTAATACACTTCCCCTTCGGTGGCCCCCCACGAACACGAAATAAAGAGAGGAACAAAAAAATATAGCTCGCGCGGAGAAAGCGCCACCGCTCACGCGATATGTATACCGCGTGCAGTGCATCGCCGTATTAATCAGCGCGTGTACCGACGTATGTGTCGCACCGCGCGTACGTGTATATATACATGAGGGATCGAATACTTCCTTTTTCGTGTGTATAACCTGTATGCGCATGCGCCGCGGTGGTTCTGATTTATAGAGGTTTATTTAATTATCCGGAGGGCAACTGATTTATATGGGGAGTTTTTGCGCTTATTGGCGTATGCTGGAGGCTATACTTTTCGGGAGGGCTGTCATTTTTCGGCGAGGACGCGGTGAATTACACTTTTTTGGAGTCTCTACGGTCATTATGTACAGCTCGGTTTCCTTAATATAGCCCTGGATATAACATACTGGAGCGAGGTGACGATAATTCATAAAATATCTTGTACACTTTATATACGCCAATTCATTTATCTTATACCTATATATTAATACCTCCCCACCCCTAAATTCCCTCAAAATAAAGCCCACAATTTCACCTCCCCGACGACAACCTCCTTTCCACCATACAGTCGAACCCGACAATTACCCCCATCGCGTCCACTCTTCCTCTCCTGTAATTACTTTCCGATACGCGACACACACACACACCATTATTTCATAAACCGTGCGAGCGATTAACATCGGCCCATTAAACGCGAGCCGGTCGTCGTCGTCGCGAAAGTCGTCCATCTTTGAGAGAGAGAAGGACGTCAACCTACATTCGGCGGAGGTCTATCGGTTCGCGCCGATCGACTTTCGAGAGAGAGAGAGAGGAGGGAAGTACCGCTCGACCGGCAGCCGCTTCGTCCTCTGCGAGTATATATATAAGAGGGAGAAGAAGTAGTAGTAGCCTTATCGAGGTGTGTGGTATATATAGCTATGTTGTGAGAGGTGGACAGGTCGGTTAGCATATGTGCTCGTTCCGGTATCGTACATATATATATTTTATATAACGAAATTCGTTGCTTGATTGAATTTTATTATACGCGAGTAGCCCACTCCAGGTGCGTACTAATTTTAGACTAATTTTTAGTTGCAATCTATGGCTAGATATGCCGTATATGGGGCTGTGATTGGTATCGGTATAGTGATATTAAGAAACGAGAGCCTTAAGTTATCTTGAAACGAGCGATATTATCGAGGAATACGTGCGCGAGAGTCTTCGCAATGAACAGATCCGGTTGGTGGTCGCACAGTGTTTCTCAATATTTCGTCAAATTAGGGTATATAAACTTTGCCTTGTTTGACATGTTCACGAGAGTGATGGTTTTAACGAAGGACAATTTTGGGTTAATCACGATGGCTCTGTGTAAAGACGCGCAGTATATTAATTCTGTATTATCATCATTCGAGTGTCCCGCAATTATCGATAATATAAATTCTTATAATATACTACACTGATTTAATCAACGTATCAACACTTGAACCAGTGGCGACGAAACCTTGTCAAAATATTACACAATGCTTACCATGTATAGATATCTTGTACCACAATTCCGAAATATATTTGTTTCTATAGTTCAATTATCTCGTCTATAACGATACTATCACTTCCTACCGATCGGCAGATAACGTTCTTCCCAACGCGCACTATATATACCTATAAACACTTCTGCGTATATACGCAAAATCATTCGCAATACCAATCTGTATAAATACGAAGTTCAAGTGCTCCCGCGCACGAGATCGTTATCTGGCGCCGGTACCAAAAGTATCCTCCTAGCTCCTGACTTACGCGAAAACATCTATGTAAATCCCCTCCTGCCGATTATATTATCTAATCGCTCGACCCCTTCATAATACAGCGCGCAATAATTCGACGTCTCAGCAGCAGCTCACCGCGGGGGACCCGAGACTACAGCGTGATTTTTACTTCGCGCTCGCGTACACACGGTTGCATCATGACGCTATATAGATGTGTGTTCATGGTATACAGAGAGAGAAAGAGAGAGATACAATCGGCGGCACGCGTGTACAGTTACGCGGTGCGCGTTCGTGTGCACCTGTTGTGCGAATCGTGTGTGTTTGATGAGAGGAGGAGAGAGAGAGAAAGAGAATACGCGGAGGTTTTGTGCGGGTTATATGGAGCGGATCAGTTTTTGCGCGTGCGGATATGATATGGTTTTTGTTAGAGGAGCGGGTAGTTGGGAAAGCGAGAAGTGTGTTATAATGAGGATATGTGATATAGTTTGGATGGATTAAATACGATATATATTGGATTTTTTTTTTAAATTCATAAATCAATCCTTGTTCTTAAAATTCAACAATTATATATCTAAAAGTATTGATTCGTCATAGAGGAAGCTCTGTAACGGCGAAAAAAAAAGATAAAAGGCGATATATATCAATATTTGTGATTTTTTTTACCGAACCATTAAAAATGATGAATATGCTTAATTAATTTGTTAGATATTTAATTTATTATATTATATAAAATTTATTTGATGGAATACTGTAGAAAATACTAAGAAAAGCTCTCTAACCGTTTCAACGTTCGCGCCATCAGTGATCTCAGTACCACTGCGCGCATGTGCACCTGACCGCTTCGCGTCTACCGCTCGTCACCGCTAGGCGGCGTAAACAATCCCGCACGTGAAAAAACGTTTTACAGGGCATATAACAGCCTGCAAACGTTGCAGCAGCATCGCTTTTCGGCCTTTTGGCTAAGTGCTATTGGAACGCCTGAATGCAAGGAGTCCATCGGCACTCGTATAATTACAAGTCATTAAAAAAGAGTTTTAAATTATTAGTGACCGAGAAAATACAATTTTCCACAGAAAAACTTCTGTGATTGTTACAGCTCCTTTTTTGGAGTTTTTTGGAGCAAACTACTAAAAATCGCTTGAATTTACCGGCCACTCCTTCGGGTATTATTAGTTGCTCGTATACGTTTCCAAAATCAAATCCTGAGCTACGTTCTACCTATCAATGCGCTCTTTCGATCTCCTACAAAAGAATCCTCATTTCCACCTCCCCAGCCGACACCGCTGACCCATTCACTCCGCACGTACACCGAATAAAGAAGAGGATAAAAAAAAGAGCACGAGAGACTCTCGCAAGAACTCGACCGGCCAGTCAGTCAGTTACTCGGTCCCCTCATCTCTCTCTCTCTCTCTCTCTCTCTCTCTCTCTCTCTCTCTCTCTCTTTCCCTCCCTCTCCTCTTGCGCGCGAATCATGACCGCGCTCTTTTTTCGCAAGCCCGACCAGCACCACTATGCGATCGAATCGAGCTCACTTTCACGAAAACCCATATACCCACATCGCGTCGCCTCGCTTGCGCGCTGAAAAAACTCCTTTTTTGTCGCGTACACGTATACACATACATATACGAAAGTTTGTGTGTGTCTGTATACCGGAGGAAGACGATCCTCTCCCTTTCCGATAATTCGATTCCCCCACAGGTGTATAAACGAGTGTATGTGGGAATCTGGGTCTTTCGAAACGGCTCTCCTCTTTGTTACTACAACACGCGCGCTATCTCGGATTTTCCTTTTCCGTTTTTCGCGCACCGAGCAATTAAAACGCGTGAGCGCGCGTACACAGTGTTTATCTCCCAATTTGCCCGTGTATGATATATCGTTGTACAGCTGTCAGTCAATATTATACACTGCGCCAGGGTTTTCGAATTTTCTCTCTCGTGGGTGTGTTTTCCGTTGTTCGGTGAAAGGGCGCGCGCGCTGGTTTACGAGTGTGTCGGCGAAAATACTCGTTCATTACGGGGTTGTTAGACGCTCTCGTTTATACATATATAATACACGTGAGAAAATGCACCGTTTATTCGACAAGATGTAAATGGGTGACGAAGAACGCGTCATTTTGTGTTTATGTATATCACGCGTATTTAAGCGAGAATAATAACAATTTTACGAGCGATCGCGTGCTGGCTCGTTGAAATTCAAATTTTTATGTACCATATGTATGGTAAGGACAGTTAGATGCACGGAAATCGTCGGATATCGCTATATAATCCTCGCGCATAATCTATAATCGTATAATTTTGACATTATACACGTTTAATCAATCCGAGATAAGATATATATACATATACCTTAAGCGCACACCATTCATGCACATTGCATTTTTCAATGCGTACATACACACATATACGCAGAGTAATATAAATTCGACCCTATCGTGCGTCGGCGATTTATCGCTCGTGTTATAACACACGTGTCCCGGGTTATCAGCGCGATTGTCGCTCCGAGAAATTAAATAAACCTCAAATTGCCCGCGTCTTGTTGTACTTATATATCTTAATGTTCTCATCGTCGCAGGGTGGGTATAACATGAACATGCATACGATAAAGGGGCCCATAACCGCTATATAAAGCTTTTGTCTCGTATAATTACCCTCGCGCCGACTGACGTTTTATATACTCTCCACCACGACTGCGAATAGCATTTTCTTCCTTCTATAATAATGAAAATATTACACTACAACCTCGCGAGCTCGAAAAACAATACACACACCCACACATACACTCTTATCATCATCGACATCGCCCTTGAACTTTCCATTATCTTCTTCCTCCTTATTACTCTCTATCCGCCCCCTCGCAGCAACCTCATTAGCCTTGCTCCTCCAAAAAACCCTCCGCCCACGCGCACTCTTCTCTATACACATATCCCAATTAAGCCGCGACAAAATTAACGAAATATAAATCAACCCTTCTTCAAAAAAATAATTAAAAAAAAAAATACCTGATCAGCGAATGATAACGCGCGCGCGCTCTATTGTATAGTACCAACAAAGGGGCGGCACGCGGTGAACAAAGGGCGTAGCATAGACCTTCGCCGCGCGTGTATATATAATAATATAACGATAACGAAGAAGAAGAAGCTGAGCTTGTGGAATTCCAAGCTCGCGTGGTGGAAAAGATGTCCGGGGATGATAGGGCAACCGAGCGATTGTTGTGTCCACGTGCGCGATGTGTATATATAGGAGAGAGAGAGAGGAAGAACAGAGCGTTACGGTTCGGTGGCGGAAAAATAGGGAGCCGCTGCAGAAGTGCGCTTCCTGCTTCCGCGTGAGTGTGGAGAGTTTAGGTGAGCGAGGATTTGGAAGGTGGATGGAGTTGTTTGGGAGGTTGTAAACTATAAGTGTTTACGCAAGATTAGTACTTTATTTTTTATTTATTTAAGGAAGTTGTCGGTAAAGTGTCTTTTTTCTGAAAAATGATAAAGGCTATTTTTGTTTTTAGATTAAAGCCTCATTCGTATCTTAAGGCTATTAAAATAATTATTCGGACGGTCGGTTGGAGTTCGTATTATATATATAATATAATCGAACGCCGCAAGTGGCTTATCATTGACAAGAGTTTAATTCTTCCATATTTTAAATCAAGCCAATTTTCGCGAGAATATCCCACTCGAAAACGATTATCACGATAACAAACGTATCACTCAATACCCGTATTTATTGCTCTCTGCTTCTACAAGCATCTGCTCATCTATACCACATGCTAACGACGTTATTATATATATACACGTAATATCAAACCACTTGAAATCGGTATACATTATCTTAGCCGTATATATTAACATCAAAGCCCGCGCTCGCGTCATAATTCGAGCTGCTCTTCGTCCGCAATTAGTTTTGCATTACCCGCCGCTAATTAATTGTCATTAGGCGGAAACCATAACGCGCAAGCAAGCAAGCAAGTAGCGCACGCGCGGCGGCCGCGGTAAACAGGGTTATAATTTGATATTCGCCGTTATCAGGAATTACAATTGAAAACGGTTGTTCGCACGCGGGGGGCTGGGAACGTTGAACGTATAGGTATACGAAAGGTATATTGTGAAAAAAGTGATATAGCTAAGCTAAGAAGGTTGAGGAATCGTTCGAGTGTCGTTATCGTGGAATATATACGGCGCTGTTAACCCATTTCTTCCCAAGCGGCCATTTTATAGTCGATTGTTTTTTTGTCTAAAAAATTGTCGAAAAAATTTTCCAATGGAAATTTCAAAATTCTTACTTCAGAATCGTAAAGAACGGACAATTTTACCTCGGAAAAGTCCTATTGGTTATTATTATTTTTTTTTTTCGACAATTTTTTCGACGAAAAACCAATTGACTATAAAATGGCCGCTTGGGAAGAAATGGCTTAAAAGAGACGCGCTGTGTCGCTAGTATATTATAAGACCGCCGGGTGTAAAAAATATTAGCGGGCGACTTTCATTATTGAGTATACATATTTATGCAGATAAGAGTAGGCGTTACGTAAAAAAGGAAACGAGTAGGAAACATCTGTTATGCACGTAATAAGACAATATATAAACCAATTGAAAATATTTCATAACAAAACCAAAAGAAAAAAGTTAACGACCGCACTGGCGAAAAAAAAGAATCCCGCCCATCGCCATCATCGTCTCCAAAATTTTCTCCTCACATCATGCCGAAGAAAGAGAATATAATAATTTCGTCACATACACACACTCACACGCGCGGCTTGATCTCTCGCTTTCTCCCGCTCGCGGCGCGTCCGCAAGGGCATGCATACACTGCACACAGCACAGACAGAGTAAATAACGATGTAACGGCAAAAGTCGCGCATATGTGCACCTTGCACGCACATCTCTCTCTCTGCTCCACTTTGCGTTCTCACTGTGATGTTTTTCACGTGTTCGCACGCGCCGGCGATTGCGTTTTCCTAGCCGCGCTCGCGTTTTAATTGTCTCGAGGATTTCGCCGTGGTAGGCATTATACATATAGCGTAATTATGATTGTAATGCGGATTGCGCGCGCGGGAGCGTGAGAGGGTTTGAGAGATAGAGGCGTTGCGGTGGTTGCTGAGGGGGCAACGTGGGATTGAGAGATGCGATTAGGTGTGGTATAATGATTTATTAGGGTTCGATGTGTTTTGGGGGGCATCACAGTATTGGCGGTATATGACGCGATGATTACGAGTTATTAAAGTAATTAATGAGCGGAGTTTTAGTGTATAATACAAGGTGAGCCCCTTATTAAGCTGTTCGCTGAAAAATATATGCCATTATGAAAAATTATACCCATTAAGCGTATATAAAAAGATTATGCGCGCGCGTAAAATTGCTACCTTGACATTGTACGAGACACCGTGTAATAATCTAGCTTGAATCCTCCCATCTGCATAATTTTCCCTAAAATGTATTAAATTAGTCGTCCCTCCTCGAGAACATCGCCGTCAGGCTATAATACTGTAATTTTCCTGCATGAACTCACATCAATCGTTATCGCGCCTTACAAAGTCTATATATTATTATATAATATTGTACATATATGATTCCCGCGACTTCCTGCCGGATTTTTATATCAAAGTCAGTCCCTCTCTCTTACATTATATATATGTATATATAAATAAACGCTTTTCCCGGTACACCTTGACAGAGAAAAATCGGATAACGACCTCCCGCACGTTGCACTCGAAACTCGCGATTCCAGGTAACTGTCGATCAGGCGCATCTCGTGCACGTGATTTATCGAGGATCGATACCGATCGCGATCACGTTATCCGTCATACACACCGAAAATAACCGACTCTAATGCGGATCATCGTCGCGCGACGTAAGTATAAGCATATTTTGGGCGTATATGCGCGTGTAAAAAGTGCGGCCGAAGAGAGGCGGTTCGACAAAAAGCTCGTTAATATGCGCGCGCGTCTGATGAGTGACGCTGATGGGCTAAGTATAGACCTTCCGTATCATGTTTTCCTCTGTGGGGTTCCGAGTTGTTTTGTGTCTGGAGCGGGGAATAAAATTATTATTATATTTTATTTAAGGAGTTTGATTCTCTCGTGCTCGCGTGTTTTTTCCCATTTGCATCATATATATGCGGGATGCAAATTTTGGTATTATTGAAAGGAAAAAAGCGGAATGGATGTATGTATATGTATAGAAATGAAATTTCAGAGTCCTTGAGAGTTATATTAAACTTCACACACGTGTGTCAAGGGAATATAATTCTATCGGGCAGACGCACTGTATAGTTTAATAACAACTTTATGGAGCCATAAAATTGATTTCAAATATCAATTTTAAAGTTCTTGGGGCTACGAGCTTACACATATCAAAGTTTTTTTTATAGCAGATTCTTTCTTTTGATGGTTCATAAATTTTGCAGTTTGCTATATTTACTCCGCGACTTGGTGTTGATAGTGTGTACGCACTATTCTTTATCTCTCTCATATACAGCAATATTATAGTTTTATAGTTGTATACTTTCAGGCGCTAACAAATACACGATGTATTTTTATCATTAACAAACTCTTGGTATAGTCAAACAACAGGTTCTTACTTCGTATACTTTTTATCTACATATAAGTATACCAAAAAAACCTACACGTACAAACAAAATCCACTATTGTTTATTTTACACTCACCCACCATATTAAAAATACCCACCAACTGACAAAAAAAAACAACCCTAACGATCCTTTTTCTCTCTTCTTCCAGGCGAAGGCTGCGTGGAAAAGCCCGTATCGACGCTCTGGCGTAACTACGTGAGCAGTAGCCGGCCGGACGTAACGATGCGCCTGACCATAACGAACGGCGGATTGACCGCTACGACAAAGGACCACGGGTTAACCGAATACTGGGCGCACCGAGTGACCTACTGTACAGCACCAGCTTCACATCCACGGCTCATAGTCTGGGTGTACAGACACGAAGGTCGCCGACTTAGGCCTGAGCTTAGATGCCACGCGGCTCTGTGCGCTAAAGAGTCGACTGCGAGGAGACTGGCGAATGTCCTGAACGCTAGGTTGCACCAGGCGCTGATGGAGTTCAGGAGGGACAAAGTGTCGAGGCAAAACGCGAGGTGAGTGTGATATGAAGGATATTTTTGGAATGGGAGGATTGGACATTGATTATTGGGGGCGGAGGTGGGTAATGAAGGGGGGTGAAACACTTGGAAGGTTTTATCAGTTGATAGAGTTGCGAGAGTCGCTACATATAGGTGTTTGTAATACTTCGTCCTCTGGAAATTCATTTCGAGAATGTTCTGTGACGCGCGCGTGTGTATAAAGTCAAACTAATTTCAATACTTCGGTAAGTTTAATGGATTGATAGGCGGTGGTGAATTTGCGAGCTGGGGTATAGTTACGTTATCGCGGCAAACGCTCGTAAATCAAGTCGTTGAACTCTAAAAAGTTTTAAGTTACGATTATATAGCCGATCGATTGGATGTGTATATATTATGTGGCCAATGTTTAAGGAAACGTACCGAAAAGATATACAGGCGAGGACTTTTAAAATACCGGAATATATGTTAGGCGAATGCAAATCGCAGGTCAAAAACTCCAATCAAGGATTATTAGGGGATAGAGCCAAAAGTTTATCTTAATGAGATAGAATGTTTTCGTGCAGCTTCGCGTATCCCGTGTTATGTGTATATAAAATAGTGGAATTTTATCTATATAAAGTTTTGGAAAAAAAAAGTTGAAGTGTTTCGAATGACGCAATAGGATTTTTATATGAGCTTCCACTTTCCTATATAGTGGAAAATAAAAGCAATGTTTTCACACTTATAAATAGTTAACGATATAATAAAGTTCAAACGTAAAAATACGTATTGTATCTTATCGTTATAATTTTTATAGTTTCTTTACAACAACGTCCGTATATATACATTTTTTGCCATTATCGTAGAAAAACACTGTACTTCACTTTCCGCGCGTTATCTCATATACTTATCGTCCACTCGACTAATATTGAATAACTCGGAGATTTTTCGAAACTTACACGCAAAAACACCTATATCGCTCTTCATAAAGAACAAAAAAAAAATCTTGATGTGGTCATGTATCATTCAAATTTGGTTCATTGAAGAAGGCAAATTTGACCGTATGCATCGCCAGATTAGTCAACGTAGATTACGCTCCTGACCTTGGCTACACTTTCTAAGAGGAGTCATGAAATCGAGATTGAAAATCACCGCGCTAGCTCACGATGTTAGAGCCGCTTCTTACAGTTCTAATCACCGTCGCGGCCTTGGCGCGTGAATCTTTCTTTTTTCTGTTCTACGGGAGCGCGGGCAAATTCATCTCTTGCGCGATGTCATGCACTCGATCTCTCAAAGAGAATAAAAAATATATGTATTAAAACAAAAACAGAGATTTTAAAGTCGATTTTTCTTGATTTGTGTAATATGTGGTGTTTTTCATATCGGTCGAGCTTTCGAGTACACAAGCGCGTTGACAAGAAGTTGAATGATTTCCTGGGTACCGGTGTGTCAAGGTCGACAGAGTGTGTCTTTATGAGATTCGTTAAAAAAGTATTCGTCATTCCGTCGGCGACTATGTATTTTACTCTATGGTTAACAGCCTTTTCTTTTCAAATTGCTCATTATTAGTGGCCACGGAGTAGTGTCGAGATAAATTATACATCAGCACTAAATGGAGAGCCGGCTTTATATCTTAGAATAAGTAAATTTTTCATGAAAATATTATGCTGCGAGTCCCAATTTAAATATATATATATAAACGCCTATATCAGTGAATTCTCACGTATCGCGTGTATTGAAAAAAAAAATTCAGAGACCAAACCTGTTTCCGTACAGCTGTCTATTTACGCCCGCGGATAAAAATCTCAATCAATTGGGTGCCGGATTCCTCAAATGCATATATAATGTATAGTCGAGATAACTTTAAAAGGGCTATCAGACATCGAAGCGGATAATTTTTCCGTGTTCAGCAGGAAAACCGCTCGATTACATTTTGGTAAATAACATTATTTACATGCAAATACACGCGGATTTCGTGGTAATTTATAACGTTCTTAAATACAGTGTGTTCATAAAGATATCCAAGTTATTTGATACGTTAATTAAAGTGCTTTCTGCTTCCTTGTGTACATAGCAAACACGTAATGAAATAACACTTCGCGCGGAGTGACTTTTCAAAGTATCATTAGCAGACTCGCGCATGGCCGAGAGAAAGATTGCCACAGTTACCCCTTTCATCTATACGGGCGATTTGAGCGAGAGGAGAGACTTTATACTTTCCTAAATGCCTTGTTAATTAATTGAAGATGAATCATCAAAGTCACATAATATCTCACGCGGAACTTTCATTTTCAATAACTTTCTACGATTTCACTTATATATCTGAAAAAAAAAATGATATAATTAGCCGGTCAAAAAGAGAAACTTCCGGTATATTATGTAATACGTGTTAGGAGAAAAATAAACGTGTTTTTTTTTTCGTATATTAACCTGTCGCGAGTGAATTGGATATCGATAATCTTTTTTCAAAACTATGATAATTAGTTCGTGAAGTATTACAATGGAACAGGTTGTTACAATATTATGTAACGCCAAGAGTTCAATAGATTATTGTCCAAACGGCACTTTATTAAATTAACTGCGGATTTTTAAATTACCTTTCAAGCGTATAGAAATAATTCTTACATATTACGAGGGTATTTAAATTTAAAACTCGCGAAGAAGTAATAACGACACACAATGCATCCCCACAATGTCGCACAATATATATCGCAAAGATTATTTATATTCCTCGTAAAGTTTGACCTTTCCGCGCAATCTGAGCAATAAACCTAATCTATACATTTACATAATATATCCTCAAAATGCAAATCACCATATATACACCTCCTCGCGTATAATACAAAACAACGACGCAACTATCGGGCGAATTTCCTCCTTTTCTTTGTTCTATGAATCATATTAATCTTTATCTATACACTGCCGCGTTCTTTCTGCCTCGTAAAGATTACGAGGAAGCATAATTTCTTACAACCTCGTCTCCTGCCATCAATCACCGCACACATATCTTTCTAACGAACCATTCTCGTTCCAGGTTATCGCTAGCAAACGCAGTATACGAGAACCCATCGTTACCCCGTCGCAAGATCCTGTTAAGCACGGGAGGCTCGAACTACCGTCCGCCACTCGAGCGGTCGAAAAGCGCGCCGAAATTGTCGGCTATCGAGGAGGACGCAGTTGCCGAGGAGATAGAACAACAGCGGTTCCTCGAGGAGCTTGCCTCCCTCGAACATGTCGCTCAGAGCTGGCAGGAACATGAGAGCTGGAGGCTAGCGAGGCTCTTGGAAGCTCTACATCACAGAGAATCGTCCGACGAGAACGGGAGCATTTCGAGTGGCTGCGAGACTGCCAGCACTGCTAACAGCGAGGAGAGGGTATCGAGCAGCGAGGATTCTCATCTACCACATGAGCCCGATTTGCTTAATGGTGAGTGGCGCTGATTTCCCTTCCGAGAATTTTAAAGTTAATAAAAGGGTTGTTTATAAATAAATAGAAAGTTTTTTGGATATATTAGATTTGAAAGATAAACAATTTAAATTCACCGAATTTTCATTCTAAGAATTACCATACAAACCGTGTTTTGGTATGAAACACGTGTACCGGATGAGCTTACTTTTCGAATTTCTTTATTCGGAATCTCAAGTTTAATATATGCGTTTGGGAGAAAATGGCAAGACCAATTGTTGCAAGACAATATTCGTTGACCCAGTTTTTCTCAGTTTACTCGGAATATTCCCGCGCGCAATCTCTGAAAAAAAAATCTCCATAAAAAGTTTTGCTGCACGTACACACACACATACACTCTCCTGCATACATATGGATGAATTGGTCAAATGGACTGTGACCGATGAAAACTGTTTACAAATATCTTACTTGCTCTGAAAAATCTCGCGGCCACTGCAGCCCGCGCATTCTTATATATACTTTAATGCTCGCGAAATTTAAACAAAAATTTCGAACTACGTTCATTCTTATTCGGTGCTTTCGAGGCTACCACAGCAGTAAAATAGAAAGTTTCTCCGAACTAATAAAAGCAATCTGTGCACAGAAAAATTCTCCCATCTCTATATATATTAAAATCCCCTCGACCGCTCGATAATAAAATTTCCAAAATATCTCTCTACAACGAAAACTTTTCTCTTTCCGCAGGGCAACGTACGACAACCGGTAAAGCCCTAACAGCAGCGATGACGACCAATCCACCTTTATCAACGACACCACCGCTATGCAGTCCCAACAGCCACCACGCGGGTCCTAGACGTAATTCGGAAGGCTCGCCGAACTTTATGACGTGCGCGGGAAGTCCGCGTTTCCGCAGGCGGACTAGCAGACAGGCGCGCACGCGTAGTCGCAAGCAGCTTGTCAGCACTGGCGGTGGTAACAATAGCCTGTCCGGTGAAGAGTCCCTGGAGGACGAGGATGAGGACCACCGAATGATGTTGATCGAGGATTCGAACCCGACGAGCGGCCCCAACGACGGGAATTTCTTTGACTTCGAGGATGTCGAGGATCTTGATGAGATTGTCGATTTTAGGCCGCACGGGGAGAGCCCCAGGAGCCCGTGTACCGGGGGACAGTCGCCTGCGAGAATTCAGGTGAGATTGAATTTTTTTTTTAGTTAAAAAATGAAATATAGCGCATAAAAAAAAATCCGGGGTGTATAGGTTTATGACGTGTTAAGGTTGTTTAAATGTAGCTCGTCGCTAATTAGGTGCATTTCTATATGTATTTTTTTTAAGTTAAAATCGGTTGAGTATAATAGTCATTTAAAAAGAGTGTTTATAGTAGAACGTTTATTATTATTGATCTAATTTCGATGCTTCATCTGAACTCTCATAACTTCGAAGTATCATTAACTTTGTATAATTATCATTGGTTTAAATGCTTTCGTAAATTTGAATACGTGCCTTCTGCCAAGTTCACCAAAACCGCTCTGTAATGGCTTCCTTAATAGTTCATAATTCTCGAACGAAAAGATACTTCGATGATTGATCTATCGGAACAAATATCGTTTTGAGTGGCGCCGAACCATCAAAGAGATTCTAAAAGTGTAGCGGTGATTTGATAAAGAGGAAACGAAAACATAAAGATATGATGGATGGACTATTCATGATGTTCGGCAAACAAATCGTCTTCAAGGATATATACTATACGCGCGTTTGTACTATTTCGACTGCACGTGGTGTCTATAAATAGTACAAAGCCAGTCCAGAAAAAGGCAAAAATACCTAAAATCTCTTCATCACAAACACTTTGATGGATGAAAGTTTGTTCTTTTTATTTTCAAAAACAATTTTTCTTTTCGTCTTTAACAAATCACGTTACTGAATCCTGCGCGAAGCAAACAATTTTTCGTCCTCTTTCATAACCAGCCACACCGCATCACGCGTGAGCTCGCGTTAATTAGCCATATGTATACCATCACAGCACTAACGAGCCGCTCTTTTTTCTGCAGAACGACAGTTACGCTGCTCTGATAGCGAGGCGAGACGACATGCGGAAGTACGTTGGCGGTCGTCGCGGCTCTTGTACCAGAGACGAGGTCGACACCGGCTGCCTTGTACCCGCCGACGACGACGAGGATGCAAGCACGAATAACTCCATGACTCTTACCCTCACGACGACGACGACAACGACAACGACGGCAACTGCCGTATTTCACACGTTAGGGTCGTTGGACGAGGAAGAAGCCGATAGCGACGAGAGCGGATACGTCGAGGCTTCGCCGAAGAGCTCGATGGACAGAACGGAACTGAAGTGCAGAAAGGAGGAGATGGAGAAGGAGGCGCAGGAGAAGAATAATAACGAGACGAGCGGAGAGTTGGTGAAGGCGAACAGCACCGAGCATAACAGCGTGTCGGAGAAGGCAGAGTTCATCAAGTGTCCGATATCCGAGACTATCAAGAAGCTGGCGAACGCCTCGCTGAGAAGCTCAAAGGCTATGCGAGTGTCGACGACGTCCTGTCTGGAGTCGCTGAAGTCGACGGTGAACAAGCCGGAGATAGACGGCGAGTCGCCGAGTTTGATACAGAGGAAACGGCTCCTCGCCCAGCAAGGCGTCACAGTCTGAAGAGCGTAGTCCCAGGATTAGTTGGTTCTTCCTTTCCTTCCTGGCTTCCTTAGCGTCACGGTGGTGTGCATGTGATGTGCTGACGGTTAGACTGCAGGTCCAACCGTGTTGTCACACACGCGCGCATCCGCGAAGACGTAGACGATCCGGTACACACACACATATGTATAGAGAATAGCAGGTGTAGAAAACTGCGACGACTGAGTGGTTTAGCGAAAAAGAAAGAACTTCGAATGAATCTCGTCAAAAGTGCTTTGGAGTGAAATTTCGAGTTTCCACGAACGCTGTGTTGTATGAATGTATGGTGTATGTGTGTCGGAGTACGGGTATATATGTGTATATTCCTTTGGTGTGTGATGCTTTTAGAGGGGATGAAAAGCACCGAGGCTTGAAATAACTCGGCAGTTCTTTTTCCGATGACGAATGAAGCGTGTGTGAGAAGAGAATGATTGTCGATATATGTGTGTCCTTATTTGTATAGGCATTGATATATCAACAAGTGTTGTTTCGAACTCGACGTGTATGCGTATATAAAGTTTATCGTGTAACGCAGCATGACGTAATACCAAAACAATTATTTAATTGTGTTAATAGTTGGCGTATACTTTTTCGCTATTCTTTGAACGTGTTTAATGTGTAGCTGCTCGTGGGTAGGCGGAGCGTGGGACGCTTTAAGACTTGAGTTTCACTCTGAAATTTTTAGAAAGAGAGAGTGAGAGAGAGAAAGAAACGGGTATCGATTTGACTGCGACGTTTTTAAGCATGTGAATAGCGTTTATTGTACATGTACGAGTCGAGGTTGTAGTTAGTTTAGAGATTAACTTTTTTGTTGATGTTAATTTACGCTAAATGAAGATTTTATTATATAGTATTCGTGACGGAATTCTACTGTTAGTCAACGACACGAGCCCGAAATATACTAATATAGTACGACCAATGTGAATGGAAATTCATGTACTTTTCTCGGTGTGTAGTAGGATGACATTTATCATTAGAACGACTTTAATCTGCGTAAGACAAACTAAAAGTATCATCGCCCGTTAAATTTTTCGATCGTCGAAAAGTAAAGTAACTTTTTCTCTCTATTAGGATGTGTTAAGGTTGCGAGTGGAAACACTGTACTCGTAGAATCGTACTGTTAAAAGTATCAAAATTTAGACTACTGTTGCAAAAGTGTTTGAAGATTTTTCATAACTGTTAATTCGATTTGTTATTCGTTATGAGACTTGGACGGCTGCTGAAAATGAGGTCAAATTCTGTATTGAATCCAATTGGAGCATGTGATATTGTTTTAAGTACGCAAATTTTATGTCGTGTAAGACGTTTTTGTTTTATGTCCATGAGCGTGTATGCGAAATTCCAATTTTATTTTTACTTCAGATATGTATTAAAATTACGCAGTTTTCTTTTTTATTGTGATATTGCAACGCAATATATATGTTAAAATTTTATGCTCATGTATTAATGTTTTTGATAAAAATTATAAGAAATTTTTTATTTGAAAATGAATGAATTAGGCATTAAGGCGTGTTAAGGTAGAAATTTTTGTGAAAAAAATCATAAAAATAATAAAAAATGTCTTAAGTAATTGTCTTAATATTGGATAGTTTGTAGGAAACGAAACGATCAAATTTATGTGAAAATCTTAAACTACTTTTGTGACAATTAAGTATATTTAGTAATGTATTAAACTATATCGTCGGGTGAAATTTCCCACGGCCATTACGATACATCACCAAAACACGCGCGAAAATGCTGATTTAAATATAACTCGGCGTATAAATTTACCTATACAATAGATGAAAAAACGAGCGACGTTTTTAGCGTATTAATGTATAATTTTCACCGTCTCCACAAATGCTGTAGTATTACAAAAACAATTCCGATGTAAGAAGTATTTTCACGTGTATATATATATGGATTATTCGATGTATGTACAACTATGATATATATGGCCCGAATGAGAAATTTTCGACTGGTGGATCAGTGGAAAGGGCTTTTTATTGAATCAAACATGGTGCGAACTATGATTCGTTAAGGATAATAAACTATTATTAAATTATATTTCACATGCGTTTTACTTTACACCCTTTTCCAAAGTACAAATATTTGCAATTCATTTTAAATTGATAATCTTTAACAGAAAAAAATGCTTTTTAATTTGACTCCATAAAAGTAAAAAAAAAAAAAAATAAAAAAAAAACAGTTAACTTGAAGTATCAAACATTTGTAAACAGTATAACAATGTAGTAAATAAAAAAGATACGTATTAAATGTCCGCTGATAATAAAATAATTACTTGAATATGACGTAGATATCTGGACTGAACCAGTCAGTTTAATAAACAATGTGACAATTAGAGCATTATGTGAAATGCCTTTAATGAGAGTTAAGTGATAAAAGCTTTCAATATTTTAAATGTCACATTTTTTCACGCATAAGAATATATATTCAAGATATCTCAGAATTCAAGGACAGCAATAAAATACATTGAATACTTTTATATAGATTTTTTTATTTAAATAAAAATATTTTTAAAATTATCAGGCACACATAACATAATTATTGTAAATACCATTCCAATATATTTATTAAAAAAATTATCAACCAATAAAACCAAACCCATGCGTCGCAGCGCCGTTCAAAAATTTGGTTATCGTATGATGGTAAACGTAACGGTTTGAAAGTTGGAGATCGACAGGTAAGAATGTAAGATGAGCATCAGAGCATGAGAGCCAGCCGAACATTTCGTAGTTGCAGCGATACCTTAAAGATGGCAGTACTAGACACGGCTATCATCCTACCTGTAATTACTTCAGAAAGTTTCTCTACCTGCTTAGTTTACTCTACAATATATAAACGTATTTATGAAAAAAAAAAAAAATTATTATTCCGTGAAGTTAGAATTTAATAACCGTTGAAATATTTATATTATTTTATTGGCTTTACATATAAGTTTAATGAAATAATTATAAATTTCAGGCTCAAATGTAATAATAAAAATGTTTTCAAGTATAATTTAATTAAAAGCTTTTTAACATAAATAATATTTTAGTAAATAAATGAAAAAATTTAATTATGCAGATATAAAATATTTCATGTTTAAAAAGTAATCCTACATTTATACCAGTATACAGTATTTTATAATAAAGTTGATACTTAATAAACAGCTTATTATTTTTACTTTTAACGTCTGTGGTTCTCATATTAAAAATACGACCTATACCGTTACGGTACCAGTTTTCGACTAATAACCAATTTTTAATTATTTATAAGTTAAATTCACATTAATTAAATCTCGTTGGTGACCATTTTTCATCTTTCTTTTAGTGCAAAAAATCATATAATATCAAACTATATACATAAAGTATAAAACTTAAAAAAATATATATATTTTATTTATTTCAGAGGTGATCATTAATTCGTCTTAATGATACTTTATACATTATATATATATATTATAAAAATTTGATGGTTCATTGCATGTTTCATTGTGTGGAAGAAACATAAGAATCCACCTTAAAACTAAAATCTATATACCCAATTGCTGAAATAGTTAAGAAACACTATAAACCTTGAATATTTATTTCTTATGATTCGTCGTCCTTATCCTTGCTAAATAAATTACTAGCTTATAGTTAAGCAAAATTACGCTGCGTTCGTTTATTCATTTAGCGTTTCGTTAAAAAAAACTACCAATAACAAAAGCATAATAAATACAAAAGCTTATTATACCACATAAATATATGCATTTATTCAAGTACAGAATCTTCATAAAGTCTTTGTGTGCTGCCAGTATAGCATGACTTTGAAAGCAGTTAATAACATAACTGCATTTGTTTAGAGAACATCCGGTGAAAAATTATAACAAATCGTTCATAAGCACGCTCTATTACGTTAAAATCAACCTTTTATCTAGAAATTTTCAACCCAAAAGCCTCGTAATCCCCACACACAGATCTCCCACACAATAGCCACACCAACATGGGTATAAAACCCATCTACACGGCGCTCTTAGCTCGCTCGCGGGCTGCGGCTATTTGCAAGCTAGAACGCGGAACGCGAATGATAGAAAGTCGTCGTGGGAACGGCGCGTGGAGGTGGAAGCTCGCCGCGAGTGGAAGGGCGCGTATACTCGCGTGCGAGAGAGATCGCGGCGCGGGCCTTGCATCGTGTCAAGATCAAGGTATATCGCCGCTGCGCTGCTGCTGTGTTGAGCATCGCGCGTGCGTATATGCCGTTGCCGCCACAGCGTCACAGCCGCGTTTTACCTTGGCAGGCGACAAGGTGCCGGATTGTGGAAGAGCGCGCGCACCTGTTGATGTTGTTTTGACTGGTGGGGAACTTTTTCGGGTTGCGGGGGGTGGTTCATTGGTCGGGGGTTGGAGGAAAGGTTTGATGAGGGGATTGTGATGTGAGTAGTAGTTTTGACTTTCAAAGAAATGCATTTGATGAAATTTTTTTTTCATGCGAATACTTAACTTGATAAGATTTTAATGATTTGATGTTCAGATTAAAAAAAAAAAAATACATTTTTTAGCTGTACAATTTAGTAATTAACATTGTCATTATGGTAATATTTTATTCAAATGGACTTTCCAGTGTCAAAATCGACAAAAACGAACGTTCACGTTCACTAAATTTTTTTATGAAAATCAAAATTAAAGGGTAAGCAGAGCTATAATCATATAGCTTGAGAGATATTGGAAGTGACAAAAAAAGAGGCAAAAAAGACGTCCTATATTTTGGACCCTAATTGGTATTCGCTCCGAAACGAGGATGGGAAGAAATTTTTGGTAGCTTTAAAAAGCGAATCTTTCTAGTTCTGGAATATATTTTTATGGAATTACCCCGAAAATAATAAATTCACAATTGACCTCATATAGAAGTATTAAAAAAAGAAAGTGTTTTAAGGATAATTAAAAATGCTAATACCATTTAAATGCGTTAATCCACTTTTATTTTGGAGTTATACCAATTACACGGCAAATTATAATGATTTCCAATTAAAATTTTGTTATATCGATAACACATCACATAAAATAAAACGTTTTCCTATAGTATTATCGAATTTTGAAAAGCTACTATAAAACACGCAGTGTGTGTATAATACGACATGAACTATACAATATAACAATAAATCTCCAAAAATTACAAAAAAAATCTCCAAAAATTATCTACCAACGCTCATAACCGCGTCCCACGCAAATCATCATAATCATCATCCACACATACACTATAGCTCCTTCGTAAACTCATGCACATAGAACTTGAAATTTCGAACGAAAGGAAAATACCCGTAATGCAAGTACTCATACCCAGACACACACACACACATCGCTCGACCCATTTCCGCGGCCTACTAACCGCCCGCCCGCCGTGTATATGCGCGCCCGTCGCGCGCAAGTGAGATGCAAAACTTATGGGTACCCCTTTCCCCCCGATACACGAATACACGCGAGTACCAGCGATTCGTAAACATCTTACATAAAGGATGACTGCTCGCGCGCGCGCGCGATTTTTCGCCGCGGCGACGATATCGGGGAAAAGCGAACTCGCCGCGCTAAAGAGAGAGGATATTGTGCGGCCCGCGAGACGTGATGTAGAGGATAGTTAGCGCGCTGAGAACGTGTGTGTATATGTAGTTGCTGGAGTGAGAGATCGGTATATAGTGAGTTATTGTATAACTGAGGCTGGATATATAGATTTTCTATATAGGAATGGGGATAATGGCTTGTATTGTGTACAAGTTTCTGTTTATGTGGTTTCAGTGTGTGTGTGTAACTGTAGATTTTAGCTTTTTTTTTACATTTTCAAATGCTGCAGTGTGTTCTATTATATTTTACAATTTTTATTTTCAATGCGGTATGTATAGCCTTTGATTCGGTTAATGAAATAACGCTCAATTTTCTCTGCTACCGATATTGACAATTTATATTCTGAAATTTATATAAGTATAGTTGATTGTCCATATATCAAATCCAGTAAATAAACTGCCTCATCTATTTTTCACCTATATTATTATTAAAAATCCTACTGCCTAAGTACCACCACAATTCGCCATACCAAAAACCCCCACCACACTATACATAATCCCACCTATATATATAACATCCCACCCACCTGCACAGTGCTCTCCTCCCATATCCACCCGAGATTTTTCAACTCACTCGCGCCCATAAACCCTACCCACAGCACACTCTTCTCTCTCTCTACGTATAATCTAATGGGGGCCCCGACAAGCTCGCTCGCTTATGTATACATATATACTCTCGCGCGATGGAGCCCGCAGCCGCAGCAGGAGAGCTGCTGTATATACTCGCAGCGCGCGCAGTGTTAACGGCCTTGCTCGCGAATGTGGGTCACGAAACAAGGTCCCCGCGCGGCGCGAGCGAGAGACGCGGATGAAAGAGAAAGAAGGAAGACGCGGAAAGAAGAGAGAGAGAGAGAAGTGGTCGTATATATAGTCGTGGTCGTGTGGTGGAGTTATATACGTTGTGGACGTAAGAACAATGGGGAGATCGGAGGTGGTGGTGGTGGTGGGTTCCCTCTTCTTTTTTTTCAGCCGCGGGATGTAGGTCGGGTGTGTTAGGTGTGTAGGTATAGAAGAGGTTCCTGGTGGGGGGTTTCGAAGGGATAGATGGTAATGGGTGAGGTAACGTGGGGGGATAAGGATTTGGTGCCGGGTATGTAGAGGAGATAATGGTGATTTGAGGTTTGGATTTAGATTTCGAGTGTATTTGAATAAGATTCCAAGAGGATAAGATTTGGAAGGGATTTGGTCCTTTGAAAGTGTTGTTTAATTTTTAGGATTGATATAGTAGAAAAACTTTTGAACCAGTATGTACGTATACGCAGCTTTATATTTTACAATAAATTAGAGATTGTAACCGATACTTTCTGAACAGCTATTATATGGATGAAATATAAAAAGAACGTGGAAATTGTAATATAGCAATAAACACAATTATTAGATTGAACTTTCTCCGTGATCTGATTCGTGCTATTGAAGAATGCAACGTGTAAAGGCTTCTGTGATAGAACGTAAATTGCGATTTGAAAAACAATGGCTCGTACCTTGGCTCTCATGTAAATGTAATATTAATGTGTGAGCCATTAAATGTATATATGAATAATAGAACGGTTCCGAAAAACTTTTTGTAAATCGAAGAGTCATAGCAGAGTTAGATAGCGATACTAAAATACAGTAAAAATGTTATATAGAAAGTTTATAATACGCGGTTATTATTGTCTATTTTCCCTCAAAATACATTATTTTTTCGAATCGCACGCAAATTCTTTTTCCAAGTACTAATCCATTCCTTAAAACTGCCAGAGTTTACCAAACCGATCTCCGCGTATATAAGCCGTTCGCCGGAAATCCTCGACCTAATCCCAAGTTCAAGTGTACTCACCGTCACCACTGTGTATATACATATATAAACGTCTTTACGTGGGTGAGCGCTACGCCGACGCGCACTAGACCTCTCTCTATCTCTCTTGGCGCGCTTACAGCGATATCTCTTTCGGATCTCGAGAGGGAGAGAGAATTTTTCGCTGAGACGCTGCATTATGTGCGTCATTAGCCCCGGCGATCCTTCCATGCTTCTAAGCGGCGATTAACGTATAATATATATTACACACAATCGCCTCGTGTATTCCGCTGCTGCACTCCATTTCCTTAATCGTTGTTTGCCGCTCGGAGATTTCGTTCAGTCTCTCTCTCACTATCGCGTGCAGAGTGTATATACCCAGCGCAAAATTAAGCGAGTTCTTTGAAGTGCTGAGAAGATATATCTGACACGGGATTAAACGAGAGGCTTAGAATAGTGTTCGGTATTTTGGGGTTCGAGGAAATATTTAGAGCGTAAGATGATGTGTCGAGCTACTTCCGCCTTGAACTTGACTTACTCTCCACAGCAATGATATATAGGTTTATCGTGGCGATGCTATATCCTTCTAATTTGACGGCCATCATACGTAGGTGTATTGCACGTACCCTCGATTTCGCGAGATTTCGTGCGAAATATTGCAACGCCAGCTCGCGAGAGATGCATGCGCATCGCTATTCTATACGCGGGGCTGAGAACTTTGCCACGAGAGCAAACGCCGTGAAATTCCAAATAAGTAGGTAATGTGTGAACCTCGTTCTGAACATTTGTGTATATGGGTGTGTTTGTATATGTAGTTTGAGGACTAATATTTGACAATCGTTTCTTTGTGCTCTCGTTAAACGAACGCTTGCATATGGTGGGTAGGTATATAGGTATTGTGTTTCTTTCGAGTTAGGAACAGGGGCCGCAGAGTAATTTTGATAATTTTAATGTAATAGGATAACTGTGTTTTGTGCGAAATTCGTTTCCGAATTCTTCGGGCAGTTTTAATATACAGGCCCCGGTTCAAAGTTCTCATAAAAATAAAATATTGTGTGTTTTTTTTAGTGTTTTACAAAGTATAGATTTTATGCTGTCTTTTTTTAAAATACAGGAGACGCGTTGTTTATGCTAATTATCAGATTGAATTAAAATTTTCATACATCTCTCTCGGTTATATTTTATTATGCAGATATGCAATTATATTTATTATACGGTTCATCTCTGATTTTCGTAGGTCAATTTCTAAAGACGTCGTCCGCAGCCGAATAATTATTAATGAGGAGAGATGCGAGGAAGAACTCTTGCCGACTTAATTTATAGAAACGAGAATTCAGGTGCAGCGCGTGCGCGCTGCCTTTTGAAAGCAATAAACCATCTGAAATTTAAATTTATCGTAGCTTAAAATGCGTGGAACGACGGAAAGAAGAAGCGCCCGATATTTTGGAATTCGTCAGGCAACTTTCCATTCCGCATAAGGAATTTTAAAGGGGTGCCACGTATATGTGCAATGACTCCGGTAGTTTCAAATTAGTATTAACATTTTTTTAATTTGGGTCACCCCGTCGGTTGTTGCAAATCTGAAGATAAATGTAAATTTTAGTGTAACCGAAATGGGAATTTGTTTTTTTGTTGTATTATTTATTTATTGTTATTGTAAATTAATTCGTAGCTGTTAAATGACTAATCTCCTTAATTATGATGGTAATAATTAATGGAGTATCAAATTTTATGTAAAATTTCTGTCGAAATTAACGATTGGAATCTTTTTATTAGGATACTAATTAATATCAAGTAAAAGTGAATCTCCGAGTGCTTCCAGCGTTAAAAGAATTTAGTTTACCGAATTTAGATTGCTTTGCATGTCATGGAATAAAGTTACCTGAATTTGTTTTTTAAAAATCCATAAATTATTATGTTTGCCGATTATTTTAATTTTAATTTATACGCGGAAATTGGAAATTTTTATAATAAACTTAAACAAATATTTATTAAATTTTTTATTATTTTTAAGAAGCCATTTATAATCATTTGACATTAAAAAAGCCGAGAATGGCGGAAAAAACCGAGCGGCGTCATCGAGATCGTGGACGTGGATGGTGAAATTCGTCATTCTCGTGTACCTATATCTACCTGGACCGCTATGATTGCTGTAGGCAAATACGCACTTTGCAACAAGATTAATCTTGATGTTGTATTGTCTTGCCTCAATATTCAAGACAATAATCGATGCAATATTTATAAATACCGTTTTCGATGCAATATCAAGATTGTGGTGTGAAGAATATAAAGAATCTTGTCTTGTCTTGAAAATAACTTAACATTTTATAGTTGTTGAAGACCATCTACTAAGTAACGAGATGTTCGAGTGATAAAGATTGGCGGGATAGTAAGCAACACGCCGCTATTCGCTGTGAGCATGCGGAGAGAGGGGATAGAAGAATCTATATAAGCGCTCATGGTGGCGGAAAATAGCAGCTTA
>UXGD01000976.1:0-42138 GCA_900474315.1 Torymus auratus
ATAAAACACAGCACTGAAACTTGAGGATATTTACTGAAACGCGTGTGCATGACTAATTACGTATTTTAACATTTATCCTGAAAATAATGATCACGCAGCAGAGAATTATTTATAAAAAAAACGTTAATTTATTCAAAAATCAAAATACTCTACGAGTATCAATTTTGACGCTATCTATAGGTAGCGTTTAATTGTAATGTTGAAAATAAAACCTCTAAAATATCAGTAAAAAATAATAATACTTGAAAAATAAACTAAAATTCCCCATACGCTATAATTTCTATACAATCTAACAATTAAGAAGAGTTTTTCGCAAAATCAAGACCAATATTTTTAAAGGTACCGTCTACCCTAAATGTTACATTTTTTTTTAATTTCAAAATATATTTTTTAATCATTTTATACCATATTACACGTCGAAAATATATCAAAATGAGATACTATAAGGCTAAAAAACTCATTGTTATATCTGAAGACAGTAAAATAACTTTTAAAATTACTTAAAAATAACCTATTTTCAACATCAGTTTAGCGATGAATAAGTAATCCAATCAATTTAAATTTTGACACAGTATTTTCAAACCATAGAAGTAAGAAAATAGCGTTAGTAATATGCTAGAGGTTGAAAATTAAAAAAAAAAGACGTCAATTATATTAAAAAAAAAATTAATAAAAAAAGCTATTTTTTAATGATTTTTTTTATAAACAAAATATATACTTAATAAGATAAAAATGCAGCATTCTAAAAAGCTAACGGTACTCTCTTTATTCTATAATATTAAAGCACTGTGCCAAATTTCAAGTTGATTCATTGAAAACTTTATCGCCAAATCGATTGGGTCTGAACTTTGGATCACTTCTTCACAGCTAAACTGATTTTGAAAATAGGTTATTTTTAATCAATTTTAAAAGTTATGTCATATGAGAATTATTATAATATTCAGGAGTAATTTAGTTCAAATCTGGAGTCAATCCATCCGCAGGAAAATTTGAAAGCTTGCGGATAGTGAAAAAACTTGTTTCATCGATGACTATGGTTCTGGACTATATAAAGGGCCGAGACCAAGGTCTACGCTGAGGTAAAATATACTTTTATGTGTAAAAAGTGGGAAATAACAAGTTTACATTTATGTATTAAAATATGACTTTTTTCATTTCAGAAAAAAGGTGTCCAACCCCCTTAATCCGCCTCTGTACACTCCAAAACATAAATTACTCCATATTATCGAATTTCGGAGAACTCCCATACAGGCGCGCGCGACGTTCAATTCGAGTTTTTCGCCAAGTAAAAAAGCACCACACAGCTGCGCTTATCGTACTTACGTGTGTATGTGTGTGGCGCAAGGTCCGCGATTCACGTTCCGCGATAACTATATAGCGCTCTCGCGCAGGCGGCAGCGGGGGACACCTTTCTAGCCCGCGCGTTTCGATAATTATCGCACTCTCTGCTCGCGCGAGCGCCTTTTCGAAAAGCCATTAGCGCCTCGACGGTCTACTGACACGCATTTTCGCGCTCACAAGAGAGAGTATAAAGAGTTTAAGAATGCGAGCGAGGGTGGCGCGCGCGCGGGGATCTAGATGGCTCATTAGCGAGGTGTTGAGATGGTATTTGACGATTGGAGCTGCCTGCGCGTATGGTATTTGGTTTGAGGAAGTTGCCGGGGTTTTTGTGCACGAGATTGCAGAGTGATTTTGTTATGTATATGGTATATAAAAAGGGAAATGAACTCTTGGACTACATTCTGACTGCTTATTCTGAATAGTGTAAATATTTAACGATTGGATTTTTTGTTTTAAATTTAGCGACAGAATTCTGAATGCAGAAAAGCTCGCAGTATGTAAGCGTATTATTCTAATATACTAATGTAATTTATGCTCCGAGTCCCATTGGATTTAATTTCACTTTCAGAGATACAGGTAAATTTATACATTGAGCATTAGTACATTAATCTATAATAACGCGATAAGAAGTACCCGATGAATTATTCATTTCTTGCTTAATGCCAACCCGAGTTTCGATAATTCTCGCAATATATCTACACTTCTATTATTTCAAAAATCTCGCGCACCCTAGATATAACATTATTTGCGTGAACCAAAAACCACAGAAAGCTTTAAAATAACTATACTCTATACTGAAATCTCGAAAGAAAACATGACGTCGTTCGTTATATTTCTACAAAATTACATAGTTCTGGAAAGATTTAAGCGGCGGTCTGGCGTCTCTCTCTCTTCCCAGACTTCATTCCGCTCTCGCGCTTTATTATTACAAGTCTCTCTCTCTCTCTTTCTCACAATTCCATATTGCACGTATACACTTCAATCCTTCCGATAGCGTCACCGTCACTTAACTCGACCCGCCTGCGCGTACCGCCGATCCTAATACACCTTTTCTCTTTCTCTTACTGTCCGAGCTGTCATTTTTTCTCGAGCACTTACGCGCGAACCCATCAATAAGAGGAAACCGATAGCCTCCGTCTCGAAGCATCGCACACACACACATATGAGACTAAATTTGGGGATGCGTATATGCGGCCCGGCCGTTTGGGACTTTCAAATAAGTAATGGTCGAGTCGTGAGGGGCCGAATATCTATCATTTCCATTGTACTTACGCGGAACGACTCGTAAAAGGCTCGAGTGATAATTTCTATTGGTCCAATACCGGTTGTTGCTCGCGGCTCTTATATTCTGCTCTGTGTTTTTGTTTTAAAAGGGTATAGTAGTCAGTGCTGAAAATTAAAACGGCGGAGGTACTTCTGAAACGCTTCTATTCGCAAGGTTAACAATTTTATCTAATTTTTTAGAACGTATATAATAATAGCTGTTTTAGATAAATTATGACTGTTATGTTTAATTAAAGATTATCGGCCTAATAGTTTTAGAATATTGAATTTCGTAAATCAAACATGATTTTATTTTTGAAATTCTACGAAAGTTATTATAAAGGAAAGTGATATCTTTCTCGGAATACCTGCAAAAGATCTACTAAAAAAAAATCGATATCAAAGTGTCGCACTCGCGTATCGTATTGCATTACAAATGCACACGTAAGTAGTATCCTCGAGATCAAGAAAGTCCTGCGTGCAGTGTACGCACATGCGTATGCTCTCCTCTTTGTTCCCTTTCAATTTCAACCCACACAGGGTTATTATAATAATATAATTTCACTTTCGCGCAAACATAATTATTCGCACATCGACATTCCCAATAATATAATAACGCAATAATAAACATTATATTGAAATGGAAAAATTTTGCTTTCTCGAATCAAAATCAATCAATAAACCAACATCTCTCCAACCTCTCATTAACCTCCGCGCCAACTCCCTCAGCCTCATACCTCGAGCTCACTCGGCAAAACCATACCACATTCCCCATCCTCTATCAGACCGCTTGCACACACAGACACACGCCGACGGGAGGACGAGAGAGAGAGAAAGAGCGAGAGCGGGGGTGCCTACTGGTTTTGATATACGAGCTCACCAAGACATCGGCGCGCCGCGGCGAGGCCCTGACTCATATCTCGACCGACCGAGCGAACCAGCGAGCGAGCGAGAGAACCAGTCCGCGGAACATCCCGGCCGGACTTTACTGTATATGTATATATGTACACACGCATGCACGTGAGTATGTCTCGTGCGTGTACGATGCTCGGCCGAAGGAGAGCATTGTGTAGGTTCTTGACTCCCGTGCGTGCGATATTCCTTATGCACAGTTATACAGAAGTGCGTTATAATATACGCGCGAGTGGAGTCCATACCTATCGATTGAACTCACGCACGCATACGCGGGGTTACCTGTGGTTCTCGTGGTTCCCCAGCCGGCGGCGAAATATTAATACACACGCTCCGCGGAAACCCGGGGATGCGTTATACATATACACGCAGGCATGCGTAGATTATTTTATGCATGCACCGGAGAACGCGAGTGAATATTTCAGCAATGTAATGCTGCGCACAAACGGGGGCGTGTCCGCGCGTCCGCTCTCTTGCAGAGAGAACTCGCTCAGGTATGAGATTAGGGCCCGACGTGTATAGGTACGCGGGACATATATATACACACGTAACCGGGACTGATACTCGTTAGCCGAACCGATGATATGGGCATAGATTTCGCAATCGGCCGACCGGCCGGCTTTTGTCTGCGTTTAGGCTGGAATTTAGAATTTTGTCGCGCGCGCGCGTCTATAATAAGAAAGGGATAGAGAGTAATGGAGACAAGTTCACGCTTCATTTGGCGCGAGGCATTTTCATCGCGGGATCGCGTCGCAGGAATTTCGCCGGTACATTATTCGCGCATAAATTTTCCCTATAGTCACGTGCAGCAGTATAGTAGCTTGTAATTTCGAGAATGCTCGCGGTGGTTTATTGCGATCGGAGATTACGTTGCTGCATGTGTGTATACGAGATATATACGGTTACAGATGTAGCACACAGAGGGCCCGCAGGTTCGGGAGCTGAAGAAGAAGAAGAAGAGGAACACCAGCATATACGTGTGTCTCGATTTTCGTGCCAGCATAATAATAATTTTCTATTGAACGTATTCGCGTAAATTAATCGTGCATGAATAGCAGCGATTCTGGAAAGTCTCACGATATAAAGTGTATAGGGTTGCAGCCTCGGATATTGTGTAACGCGTGTCGTGTATTAGTAATATAGGAATTACGCTATGATGCAGGCGTGAAAAATGGTTTTATTATAGAAGTTGAATTGAAGTATCTTTTATATGGTTAATCTCTCGGTTTCTTTATGGCTGTTGTTACTTGTACCTTGCATCATTTATATAAGTGTATACGCTCACATTCTAAGGTAGACTTTCTATGTATGACATTGTTTTATTCATTACCGAGTGAGCCGAACAAATTGGTCACAAACTACCCAGTAATCCCCATAAAAACTACTCGAAAATGCAATCATCAATCCTCCTTCCACCACCACTTCATGCCAGAATCGAATGTATACGGCAAAAACAACGCATCCCCGATCTCATTCCCATCGGCCCATAAATCGTCCCGGGGAGAGAAACCGTTTTGTTATCTTATTTTCAATTACTCTAAAATCCCTCTCTATACGCGCGCACTCGCAGACAATACCCTCGAGAGAGAATGAGAGAGAGAGAGAGAGAGAGAGCACACGCGTACGTATATATATGTGCATACACGTATATCCTTATTCATGTGCTCTCGCCGCGCGAGTGCGAGAGAGCGATATACACGCGGAAAATAGAAGAGCACCGACGCATCGCTCGCGAGGATGCAGCGCGCAGGGTATATACGGTGCGTACATACATGCGCCAAAGGGATAGAGAAGGAGAGACGGAGAAAGAGACAGATAAGCCGCAAAGGTGCGCGCGCGCGCGAGCGAACGCGGAGGAGGGAAAGACAGGCGGAACGGATTCGCGACATGAAATGAAATAATAATTCATGTAATTACAATATGCGAAGGGGAGAGAGGAGAAGGAGAAGAGAGGAGGGAGAGAGAGCGAAAAGCCGACCGCGCGAGCGGCAGCGTATCTATCCTATCGAGCCTACCGGACGCACAAGCGAACATCGGTTGATAGGTGTGTACCTGGATGTTTCCGTGTTGTGGAGCGTACGTTTTGAGATAGTAAAATAGGTGCTGTGAAGGGTAATAGGGTTGTAAGTTGTACGACTTTGAAGTTTAAACGAATTTGATTGGAAAAGTAACTGATAGCATATATAATTAATAAGAATTGGTTGTTTGTTTTCTTATTTTTATCTTACTATTATTATAATATATTGGAGTTAGAGTAAGTAGAAACCTAATTGTAATATCAATGATAACTTTATCTTGTGTAAATAAAATCCATTACATAGATTTTTGCATTTATTTACATTTTTCTGATTTGTGTACCTAAATATTTCAGGTATACGTTTTCGAAATATTATAGGTATGGCTATTATTCTTGAAAACAGCTGCCGAAATATAATTATACATAATTATTTACCAGAAAAATAACTGCAAAAAGAAACTCTTGTACGGAGGTCTATGTATAGATAAACATAAATGTTTGAATTTAAGGTAATAGGATAGAACCTTCCATTATACCTGATGTGGAAAAAGTAAGTGCTTGTATATATACCTGCTCTGCACCAGTTTTATTGTTTTGTTATTCTTACGGATTATAATAAGTATTTCTCCGCCCATTCTCTTCACTGTAGGGATAATTACTTTACTACCAGATAATTACTGCTCGGGGTCGCCAGGTATATTTTGACGCCCAATCTTCACAGATACAAAAGCACCTAATCGTCCAAAAGAAAACAAATAGCTTTACCTTCGCAAAATTAAATCATTGAAGAACAAATATCTTGCAATACAGATCACCTAATAGACGCGGAATCCTCCCTGCACTTCTATCGCGTATCCACCCACGAACCCGCACGCCGCTCGTAACGAGGGCCACAGTCCATTAACTAGTGCGTGTGCTCTCTCTCTCTCCTTTTCCTTCTCCTCCTCTCTCTTTCGCATTACCCACACATTCGCGCAACCACCTCTAATGCGTTATACGAGGGAAAAATCGGAACACTATAGAGCGAACCGCATTCCGCGCTCGTGTACCTCAATACTGGGACAGCGGCGGCCGCGGCAGCTGCGGGTAATTCATGCCGCCGCCGCCGCCGCGAAAACGTTTCTGTTAATGAAGCGTGTTCGTCGGCCGGCTGAAATATAAGGTCGATTTATTTTATTGGAGAGGAGAGAAGAGGAAAGAGAGAGAGCGAGAGGAAGAGAGAGAAGATAAGGGCCGAGTAATATCGACGGCGGGAGCAGCCGCAGATCAAAGGGAGAGAACGCGCGTGCGCGGCTGGTTGCGCTGATGCGTTGGCGTTTTCGGTTTTTCCACTCTTCTTCTTTATTGAAAGCTTATATATACGCAGAGGAAAAAGGTAAAGTGCCTGTATATATATGTATACAGGTACAGTGTGGTTGTTGATTTATCGGTAGCGTATATAACATATGTGTGTGTGTGTGTGTACTACGAAGCGCGGTTTTATTGAATTATCGGAGGCATTATTGGGATGTACTATATCAAATTAGAGAAACGTGCGCTTTTTTCGCCGTGGGAAAATGATTAACGCGCTCGCACGCTGTTTTATATATTGAATCACAGCATCGATCGATCGTGGTATATTTTATATATATATATCGGTTATTGCGCAATATAAGTATGTCTCTCCTTCGTTCTCGCCGCGGGTGATTAATCGGCCCGACTGATTAACGCTGATTATGCGAATTTATTTGAATAATTTCGTAATGACGCAACGGACGGCGAAACTATTAGCCGCGCGATTAGACCCCGTGGGTGCGAGAGAGAGAGAGCGCGTGATTTAACGAGATATCCAATTTGTATTGCGCGCGATAAGAGAGAGAGAGGTTATATAGAGCGAACGACGAGTTTTATTTCATATTACACGAGTATAAGAGAACCTTCCCGCGATCGGTTGACATTTCGAGGGGGAATGGAATTGACATATCATCGGCGGAATCATTGGTTTTACTTTAATTAAACTCGCGGGTACATGGGAGAGAGAGGAAACATATTATTTTTACAGACGTGTGTAGATGCATTTTTACAGACGGCGAGCTATGTCTCGAGATACTCTTATTACAATTCCAATTCTGACAGATAATGCGACAGACTCGTTTTGAACGCTTGTAGCGCGCTGCTGCTGGTAATGACGAATTACAGCGGAGAGCTGAATTGGTCGTAAGGATATATTATATATATTTCCTACGCGATTGTACGCAAAGATATGTCTTCAGGTTGTTTGAATCCTTAATTATGATGTTATGCGCATATACGTACCTTTAATGTATGTAAGTAGCAGCTTCTGAAGTAGCGTATAAAATATATAAACTTTCCATCAAAATATAAAGATAATTATCTATAAAATTTCAAAGTTTCCTTGTCACGTCACAGCGATCAATAGTATTTCACTTTTTAAGAAATATCATTAGATCTCTTTCAATAAGATATATTTAATCATGTATTATTAGCAATCTTCTAAAATGTTTACTTTATGTTCTAGAATTGTACAATAGGGCTAAAAGTCCGTTTAACGAATGAAATAAAAATAAAATAAAATTGTACAAAAAAAACATTTGTATTCATCTATACATAGGTTGTATTCTCAGGCGCGTCAACATAATTGAGAGTATCGCTTTCATCGCCCATACTCTATCTAAGTTTCCAAACAAAGTATCACTTGTACGCCTCTCCCCTTTGTCAGCCATCCACGATTCCCGTATTACGGAATTTCAGCTTCATAAATTCCCAAAGGGAAGGGCACAAGCGACTAACGCAAGACAGCGTGAAACACGGCCCAAGAGCAGAAATCGGCGCATCCCCGACGTTTATAACTCCCCATAAACCCACTTCCTTACCATTTCCCTCAAAAAAAAGGGACTGTACACTCAACCCTTTCTTACCCCCGGGGTAACCCTTCTTTTCCTCTCGCGCGTGAGCGCTAATAACGAGGAATCGATTGGTTCGTTATATGAAAAATCCAGCGAGAGACGATAGGATCCCCCGTACAGTTGCAGCTGTGTGATGTCGGCGCTCGCGCTCGACTCAGCGGGTTTCTCAAGGAATTGAAAAGGGGATTTTTCGGGATGCTATAGCCGCGAGGGTCGCACGCGCGTTTCTCAACCCTTTCCTTAAGCGCGTTCTGTGTGTGACCTTTTTTACCCGCGTCGACTCTCCTGCGTTTTTTTTTCGGGACAATAGGGAGAATTGCGTATATGTGCGCTCTCCGCACCTTCCGGGGACATTCGATTCTAAAAATATGGCGCCCCGCAAGTAAGCAAGCAAGCAAGCCTTTCACGAGAGAAAGGGGGATTTTAAAATTGGATATTTCTTTTGGAAAGGCTTTTTTTCTTGCCTTTGGCTTTCGTTCGCGTTATAGTAAGGAGAAGGGACGCGACGCGTGGAAACGCGCTGCACGTGTGGAGAGTGAGCGCTTTTTTGTGACGTTTCACGTGTTAACTAATTGGAGTTATCGCTTTATTATTATTCGTTCTTAAAATAGTGGAAAACGCGGCGGCGCGGCGCTGTTGTTCTTGGCCCCGTTGACTCGTTTTAGCTGCGCTACGTGTGTCTCGAATTTACTGAAACTTGTGTTACGCGGATGTCCAACTGTCAAAATACGTCAATTTTAATAGTAGCTGAGATACGACCTAATTATTACATTTTCAGACAGACAAAAAATTTTAAAATAATAAATAGACAAGTACGAGCATTAGTTGGAAAACGGGTGTAAAGTTGATATTACACGGTTATCAATTTTTATTTTATTAATATAAATAAATACTACGTCATCCCTTAAAAAAAAGAACCTTAACGTATATTAATATGTAAAAGATAAACAAAATGTATTTATAATTCTCTAATTTTTCGAATAATAAATAAGGTCTCGAAATTTCTAGCCTGAGGAAAAATATGTTACTGGCGGTTTATATTTTATTATATAGTAAAATCGATTACAGTTATTCATACTATCTGTTCTTCTAGAATAAGCTATAACATGTTAATAATAAATAACTTTATCAATTTCTTAAAGCAACTATAAATTATAGTAAACACAATATTTTAAAGCAAGACATATTTTATAGTGGCTCTGACATTATATATTGTAATTTTGCACTTATTTGACTTTTAAAAATTATAGAATAAATAGTAAATAATTGCTGCCTTCAAGAGGAAGCTTTATGATAGTAATTTTTTGAGTGGTTATAAAAACATGTTATAATTGTTTTCCGAGGAATTCAATCAAAGTACATGTGCATGTACGCCTGGATCTCAGCTTCTACGCGGTCGATTTTAACCGGACAGGTCTCACTTTTTCTATTTACTTTTTTTTGTGATGGCAGGTCAAAAATCCGTTTTTTCTATTTAGCCGATGCGTTTTTGTTTTATTTCAAATTTTCGATTTTCTCAAAATGGTTTTTTGCTTTTTTTTAATGATAGGATCGAGATATTTGAATGGGATGGGTATCAATCGAGAGATAAAGAAAATACCTATATTTTCTAAACAAAAAACTAACAAAAATTTGTTTTTCTTTGTAAAGCTTATGATTCCTAAACTAAACGGTCAATTTTGTTGAGAAAAATTATGATAATGCAAAATATAAATAGCTATAATCTGTAAAAATTTAAATTCATTCTGTTGGCTAGTTGTTGAGGAAAAAATTGAAAAATGAAAAAAATGAATTTTCTATGAACAACGATTACGGGAGTAAAATTGACTTAATCGCTTCAAAATTCTTTGTAGCGATAGATCTTTTATAGTTCTCGGTTTAGTTCTTTGGGCAAAATGATTGGTCCATAAATTTCAGATATTTGGGGTTAAAGTTTTTTTAACCTTTTTTTCAAATCGTAATTTCTTGAGAACGGCTCTATGTATCCGAATTGGATGGGTAGCATTCGAAAGTTTTCTCTCGTGAAAAAAAAAGTTCATAAATGAATTTAATTATAATTACGTCATAAATTGTTGCAAAAGTTATAAATTTGGTAGAAATCGGCAAATCAAGTTTGAGGAAGCCCCGGGCCAATGAATTGGCAGCGTTTTTTTTGTATTAAATTTTTTTTTATTTCTATATCTGTATCGAATTTATATTTCGCACTTGCTGTCTCTTAACCTTCTATCATAAACCTGCATAAAAATCCCTTTGGGATAATCAGCCTCTCAAAATTGAGTGAGACCTTATGCGAAACGAGCGTAGAGCTACACTGCCAGTATTGGTACCTCTTCTTGGTGTTTTTCAGTATAAGGAGAGGCCTCTTACCGTTCAAACGTTCGCACTACAAGATCTAATTGCGGTGCAATGTCCTAATACTGAAATAATTCTGAATTCTCGTTACAATTTTCCGTATTCCTTGAAGTCTATTCCTTATTGAAGTTATCACGTCTTCTTCAATATTTATTTGCTCTACATTAGTTACAATATAATCAAATCAATATCAATGATGAAAATTTGCACGAAGTACAGATTCAAAATGGGTGTCTACCTTTTCAATGAGATTTGCGAACATTAAAATTTTAAACGTAATTTCATCGGATTGATTTATGATTATATAAATCTCCACACGACTGGCGTCGATAAGCGTCTTAAGGTCTGTTTGGGAGTCATAACCAATAATGCATTCTTTGATTAATTTGGAGACGATGATGAATATCAGAGACACTGTACTGTTTGCAAATTTCACGTCTAGTGAAAGTTGACGCTTTAAACGAGTGGTTTTATCAGCCCTAGCGCCTTTTACAACCTTCTCGCAAATGGGAAAGCTGGGTTTGCTCTTGAAGACAGCGGAATTTTTTTCATAAAACTCCTGGAAGATGCACGAGTTTTCGCTTCCTGAGTCAAGCAATGCTTTGACCTCGATACATTCAATTAAAATTGTTAATTCGGGGCATCTTAGAAGTTATTGGTTGGCAGCTGAGCCATCCAGGTCGTGCAATAAGTCTTGTCGTGGATTATTGTCGATCTCCTCAGAGTTTTTTTGTGCAGTTGCACACAGTTAAATAGTTCTGTTTGTTTCCGAGGGCCTGTGTGCAAATAAATCCCGTTTCTCGGAGTCAAATAGGAGCGGTTGCATTGGTCCTCTTTTAACTCGATACCAAATCTGTGTGCAAATAAATCCCGTTTCTCGGAGTCAAATAGGAGCGGTTGCATTGGTCCTCTTTTAACTCGATACCAAATACATCGATTTCCGAGCTAGTGTCCGGTTGGTCTGCCTAACTTTTGAAGGGCTTCTTTTTTGGTTTCGGAGGTGTTTTTTCCTCCTGTATTTGGATTACCTCGAGCTGTCTCACATTCACGTGTGGTTGGCGCGGAGGTACACCAGTATGGCTTGAGCCTACAGAGGTACGTGAAAACGCTTGTTTCACCGATCTCTCTTTATCCAAATCGAAATCGGAGACAATTTTGAAGAGTAATTCGATGTTGGACACGTCGCGACTTAACAGTGCATGGCGTACCTCTCTCTCAAAGTGCTCAATTTGTGGACTAAATCCTCTTCACTGTAGTCGACATCTAATTCATTGGCAATGCCTAGAATATACGTCGCACATTGAACACGGGTGTACTTACCCGAGGGTTGGTACTGGCCGAGTTCAATTTTACTCCGTGCGTTCCTTTGCATGGAAGAATTCCAAACACGATATTTAAAGTGTGTTTCAAAATAATTGAGTGACTTCACTTTGCTTTCCACCAGATATCACCAGTCTTTCGCTGCATCTTCTAATGCTTGAGCGATAAGGCATTGTAAATTGGAGTCGTCTGGTTTAGTGGTTAGCACATATGCTTTGAGAGCCGATAGAAATTTCATTGGTATATCATTTCCAGCCACCCTGAATTTGGGTAGCTGTAATTTGACACTTCTCGTAAACTCTTGCATGGAAATGCACGATAGCAACGAAGTCTTTTTTAGTGTATCTAATTCGTCGCGTAACTCATTATTAACGCGACGCAATTGTGCTTCTCGATCAATAAATTGATCGTTTTCCTTTTCTAACATGGAAATCTTTTCCTCCATGGTTAAGAACTGCTCCTGTGTCTTTCTCATTGCTTTATGCAATTTGAAGATATTCTGCCGGTTTGTTGCGCATGACGTAGTGCACTGCTGGCACAACGAACTCAGATTTTCGTGTTCTGTTACTAAATCCGCTTGTGTGTTGGCTTTTTCTAATCCTTGTTCTTTTTTAAGATTACCTCTTCTTATTGTAAACTCTCATTTTCGAGAAACGTTTGTCTTTGCTCGAGATACGATATGCGCGCATAGGCGCCATCGTCAAACGGACTATATGCATAAACTGATCTCATTTGGAGATGCGATTTCCAATATTTACGCAAATTAGCCCTACAGCGTAAGTATTCATCCAATACTTCCCCCATATGTTGCCAATGTTGTGCAGCCCATGTGTCGGCGATATATTGCCAATATATATGAAGAGTCTAAGGCTTGCCTTGTTTTTGATATCCCATTATTTGGAACTCGGTATTTTTTGCAATTCTTTCGTAGTATTTTTTATACAAAATAAAAATGTAAATCGAGGAACAAGAAACAGAAATAAATTATCTAACCATCCAGAAAATATTGGCAACATTATTGTCCTAATTTTTTCAGTACAGTGTCCTCCTTGATTTCCAACTGGAAATCCACATTTCTACTATTAAATCTATAAGTATTGCTAGGTTTATTAATTAAATATAAGTATATTATATTTATAACTATTATATTACTTTAAAAAAAATCAATATTAGAATTTCTTTATTTTTATACTCACATTTACCAGTTTTGATTTTTTTGTTCCTCTTCTTTGACCAATATAAAATTTTAGATTCATGAGAATGATTCACTTTAAGAAAGCAAAATTAATCAATAGTTCTGAAATTTGGCACAGATATAAATCTTTTTCATATTTTGAAACTGAATTCGTTGACCAAAATATTTTATCGTCACAACCAAAGATATTTGATGTTAAAAATTTATTTTGAATATTTTCGGATAGCATTTTCTCAGAGAATATTTGATTTATCAATGCAAAAGCATTTGAGAAAAATAGTGTATTTACATTTCAATTTTATTAGCGACTTATCTAATCTAATAATTAATTTTAAATTGACACATTTTAAAATGTTTGATTTTTAATGAATATTCATAATGAACTAACATTTTAACATTTATAGTAAATTTTATTATGGTATTAAAGAATTAATAATAGATTATACACCTAGGGAGTAAAGAAGGCTATGTACGTCCACGAGGGATTATTTGCTGCAACTCATTGCTCCCGAGAGCAATATACAATTTTTTCGAATGCCTGGCGGAAAGTTATTTGTGCTTAATCCCTGATTTCAGAGTCGAAAACGTCACACCTATATATTCGTGGCTGTTTCTAGTACGGAGTACATGTGGCGTTTTACTCCCTGACAACAGGAACATTTCAAACGTGTATTTTTGACAAACAAATATTTGTTTCATGGCGAATATTCGTAAAGAAAATTTGGTATGATAGAATTAATTATTTCCATGAAAAATTAAAAAAAGGAATAAATACATTAGTTTGATAAACCAAAGTGCCAATGCATTGGCAGCGGTTTTCTCATTGCAAACAAAAGTTATTTTTACATATTTTACAATGCAATTTTAGCTTTTCTCTAAGTCAGTTAATTTATCTGATGTAAAACAATTAGACAACCAACTTTCCGTAAAATAATTTTATGGTTTTTCGCACTACCTATTTCAGTAATATATAGCTAATACTTCTAAGACAATTTTTCGTATACAAACTATACTTAATTCAAATACTCTCTTCCCCTTCAATTCTCTACTCGATCCAAATAAAGCCCATCAAACGCTTTTCACACACCATAATAGACAAAAATCAATCCCCCAACTCACCGCCGCGCCACACACGCGTCGACAAAAAAAAAGGAGACGAAAATTTACATAAGTTTCCGGTTAAAGCCACCCACTCCTTTTTTCTCCTCTCTCGCTCTCCCTCTCTCATTCGTAAAAGCCTTTCCTGGCCGTGCCGCGCTTTATTCCCCTCCCGCCTTATCCTCTTGTCTCTTTCTTCCGAGAGTATAGCTTCACAGGCCGCGCTCTCGCGCACCTACGTGCCATATGGCCCGGGGGAGAGATAAAAACGAGGAGGAAAAAAATTCATATTTCCATCGGAAGGGCTGCTGCGCGTGTATTTTTAGTGCGCGTGTGTGTGTAGTGTGCTTCTTTGCCAGAAACTCAAAACTCGGCGCACTTTGCGTAGCAGCGGCTGCGGGATGATGGGAGAAAAGGAGAAAGATGCCGAGAGGGCATTAGCCTATGAGGGCGCGCTTTTTGTGCGGGTGTATAGAATGAGAGAGAGATCCTTAACCCCGGCGATCTAGGTCGAGGCATCATGAGAAAAAAAGTTATCTACTGATTCTGGAAGGGACGTGCCTGCTTGTGGCGGGTTATTTTTGAGGCTGGAGGTGATAATTATATGCATCATTTTTTTAATCGTTCGATTTTTTTTTCGCTTAGTCTACCGGTGGTAATATTATGAAAAGTGCGTATTATTATAGGGATTTTCGTCTTGGTTATTATTATAGATTAAGTTTTATGTAGTTATTATTATTATTTTGAAAAAATTGTTGTTATACTTTTATCGTATAATATATTAATATAATGAATTTATTAAGACATAATGCTTACAGTTAATTAAAAACGTGACGGTATAGTTTACTATTTTTTTTAAATAAATCACAATATCGAAAACATGAAAAATGGTTATGTAAATTAAAAGATCAAATTAAAATACTTTACACACAAGCCTAAAAATTTCAAAAACTGTATACTAAAATTTTATTTCAAAATCACTTCCAAATCAGTATAAGAAATATCACAGCAGTTCGAGGAAAAAAATCCACCAATCAATAAATTGCTCCACATTTCCCAACCACCGAGAAAATTCACCGGCCTTTCCACACCACCCGAGCGTCGACAAAAAAATAAATAACGCGTAATATTCCGCGGCAGCTTCCGAAAACTGTCCGAGTCATCATCATCCAGCTCTGCAACAAAAACGACGACGACGACGATCCCCTCCCTTACCTTGCTTATAAAAAACGCCGAAAGACCCCTCGGGTCCCCGTGTACCTGGCCGCGCACATACACTTTTTCTCATGCGCCGTAGGTACTTACTTACCCTTGCACGTGTGTGTTGTTTAAAGGGTGCCGGCCGTCTAATGGTTTCTCACACGGCGGAAAACCCTTTTTTCCAAAATCTCTCTCTCTCCTTCCGCGTGGGGGATTGATCGGAGAGGGGCACAGGAGGTTAATTCATGCGGCGTCCGGAAGTTGCGCTAGGCATATGTGCCCCGCGAGGAAGGTGTGCGTGTGTGTGCTTTTTACCTAAGCTGGATGCGAGGATTGTATTGTTTGCTCGGTTCTTTATTATCTCACGGAAAGTTACGAATCTTTCGTCTACGCTCCTATAGAATTTGAAACATAGCTGTATTATAAAGTTTTGAAGTTATTATTCTTTAAATCTAAATTATTTTTTGATAGATTTTGAAAATGGGATTTTTATTTATTTAAAAAGTTACAATTAGATTTTAAAAAACGATTATCATTTTGACTTTGCGGCGTGTGTTTAATAGCCTGGAATGGCTAAGTAAAGTGAAGTGCTGCTACACTTTTTCATACAGATGTTTGGAGATTGATTGATGAGTTAGCATAACTTAATATTTCGACAGATGTTTCAGTAACCCTTTGCCTGCCCTCTTCGATAATCTAATGCATTAAAATTTACATTTCATATTACATTTCATATTTCTTTTTCCACTCCTAATGATATACCGTCATCATCTGTACTTTTGACTATCATATTTTATGATAATTTTTAACGTACAAACTGTACATATCAGGCTCTTATATTTTTCTTATTTTTAGAAACATCATCAAACGTCAAGGAAAATTCGTATGTAAAAATATACGCTAGGTATTTTAAAACGATGATTAAACAATTTCTATTACAAATAAAAAGTATAATAAAAAGTATAATAAATCATCGCGGCAGCAAAGCCAGGTGGAAAAGGCTATGGGAACACAAAGCTAACTTGACGTTTAGGCATTGACGCCGAGTGCATTACATAATTTCCTTTTCTGGATTAAAAGCCCCGAAAAGGTTCTTTCCGCATCCCAAGAATAAAAAAACGCGGAAACCATATCCTCGTTTATACACACAGACTGGCGCACCTCCTCCCTATAACGGTATATACACACTACACGCTACAGGTTACTACTCCGAATATCCCTCGAACCTCTAACTTCGAAAATCCCGTATACGCACGAGAAATAAAAAAAAACACATATACCCACACCCATTCGTAATCCGACTCAAGGGCAGGGGAATTACCGTTTAAGGGTTAAAACGCCGACGGCCTTACTCTCTCTCACTCGCGCTCCTTTATAATACACGGCTATAGACATCCCCCCGCGGGGTCCGACGAAAATTATATGAAAAGATCCGAAATACCGTTTCGCCTCGTCACTTCCTGCGTGCTTGCTCTAAAAAGGAGAGGGTTAAAGGTGCTCGCGTATACATATACACACATACGCATAAGCGTACGTAATCGTGAAAACTAGAATGTGGGAAAAATCGAGCGCGGCCCGTTAGGTTAGGGGGTATATATATATACGCGCGAAAGGGTTGTTATACTGCCGCCGCAGAAATAGGTCAGCTCTCTCTCTCCCTGCGTGTGTAAAGTATCGCGTTACGCTCATGCCGGCGGCGCGAGAGTTTTTTCATATATACGGGCGGCGGAGGATGAATTTTTCGGGGGCCCCATTGTACATGCGCCTGGTGTATAGGTATATATATGTAAAAGCCGGAATATATGTATATGGGGATGAATGCGAGAGAGAGAGATGCTGATGGAACGATTGAAATTGATATTTATTGAGATATATGGCGGGTTTATGGGAGTGAGGTTTCTTTTGGGGGATTTTTTAAATATTTCGGTTGGTGTGTATGTGAGCGTGTCGATAAATCATGGGTTCGGGGATTAGAATGGATGTAAAGGGGTAATTGACTAAATTTGAGAGCGTTCAATGGAGTAATTGACGAGGCAAAGGTACAAGGTGTTTTTGTGGTAGTGTGTTGTGAATGGATTTTTAGTTTTTAAACTATGCATTTATAAATATTCATTCACGCATATATTACAGTAAATAGAACTATACAGAACTAAGCAGTGATTATGAAAAATTGCAATGTATATATAACATTCGGTATCGTCCTATACAACCATCGAGAACATTTATCTCGATTGAGTCTTAACTTGGCTCGTATTTTTCAGCGGGTCGTTGGTAAGGGTGGCATATAATAACTATTCCCGCCCCCATTCGCGCCGCACACCCACGGCTTTGGCGCAGATTTCGCCACGTCATTGACATATATTGTGCTTAACGGAGCTTGATTGTTTTTCTGACATTTCATTCTTCAATCGTTTAATTAAACGTCCTTCAAGAGATTTGACATTTTTTTATTCGTAAATATATCATTAAATAACTTTAATTAAATTTTAAGCATTTTAAATCATAATTATATGCAGATTCCAAGCCTTTACACTACATAACCATAACCATAAAATCCCAAATCAGAAAAACCTTTAAAACCCGCATCCCTACAACCCTATACACACCGACACCTCCCCCAACCCCAATCACACGCCGTTTTATCTCTATCAAATCACGCGTTCCTTCTCTCCAAGTCCACCATCACCACGCGTCCTCGAAAATCACATCACCGAATCTGCATAAATCGAGTTCTGCGTATATGCAAAAAAAAGTCACCGCCCTCCCTCTCACTCCAGAAAAACTCTTCAATCTGCCCGAATCTTATCAAGCGGCCATCTGTCAGACCGACTACTGACCTCCCGAAATCTTCGCGCACGCACGCGTCCCCCTACATTTCGTGTATACACGGGGGAGTGGTCGAAAAGGGAGTCGTCGTCGCCGGGCGACCGCTACGTTATGGGCATGGCCTTGCCACCCTCTCTCCACGCGCACGCGCCGCCGCGGTCGAAAGCTGCACGGAGGGTGCGAGACGTGGCCGAGTTTGCGCAGTGTAGGGACGGTGCACGGCGCACGCGTGTATATAGTGTGATGGTGCGGTGTGTTATATTTATGTGTAGGATGTATTTGCCGGCGAACGGGTATGGATTGGAGAGACGTGCGTGGGTGGTAGGTGCAGGTATATAATAGTGGAAATGTAATAGTTGCGTGATAAATTTTATTTTTTTGGTTGATTTGAGATCGGGACGGGTGTTTTTAGTAAACTTTATTAGAAGCATTCGAGATTGTCGATTATTCTTGGTCTTCGGTTCGTGTGTATATTCTATATTGATTTTGCACCCCGTTTATACTTGTGTAACTGCAGGTCTGGACGTACTGATCCTCCTCTGAGATTTTCGTCTGATTCGGGAAAAAAGCGCCGTGGTGAAGTAATAAAATGGTGATAGTGTCCGGTAATTTAACAATGAAACAAGGTTTTCATCTGTCCCAAGCGTTTAGGTCAGGGTTATAGATATATGGATGTTCTCAAGTATTTGTATTTTTAGAGGATGAGTCAGGTTACATATTTTTGATAAGATTCAACATTTCAGATAAAATTAATCTATATATACGTTTTCTATTAGATAGCTGCTGATTTATTTTTATACTTTTTCAAGATCTGAAGTGTTCGTATTTATATGACCTAGGTAAATGACACTTGATCGAAAGAATTACAAGGCAATTATTATTATTATTATCGTACTTAATACGAAGAGTTTTGAATACGGTTTGATTTTATAAGCATAAATATAATTATCACGGATTCGATAATAATTACTGTATAAGTCATGATTATAGCATTTACATAAATATTATTAACAATACTACCATAGAACAGTACGAATATTACTATTTTACAGAAAGGTAAAATAAATAATTCAGGGTTTAAATCTAAAACGTCACAATCACGCGCCATAATATACAAAGTTTATAATAAACCATCTAAAGTGTAGAACCCGCAATAACGCTCCGCATCATCAGCAATACTTCTCAGCGTATCACTTCTCAAGGCGCACTTAAACAAATTGGCCACATTAGAGTTTTCGATTGAATCGTTAATGCGATCGCCCGGCGCGCCGGAGAAAGAGAGTGAGAGAGATATATACAGCGCGGGCTGTCGCGCGAGCGCAAAGCGACTAACAAGAAGATTTCCAGTCCTTCCGGCTTAGCTCTCGGCGGCGAGAACGCGAGGCGTAATTCGATCAGCCCCTACATATATATATACATATACATGCTCACGCGCAAGTGAGAGAGAAAGATGCCTCCTCGTTGCACCATATTATGACACCGACGCGGCAAACGTTTAGCTAGCGCTTCGCTAAATCTCTCTCCCGCTCCGTTGATAATTACGCGCGGGATATATATATATAACAAAGAAGTGCGTACGGAATAATAATTTTCCGCGTGGTATAGAAGAGGCGGCGAGTCACGCTCGATGCCGACGAGGTGGAAATTTCAATAAGGTATGCGAGGAGTACGCGCAGGCGCAGTAGGTTTAAATAAATTAAGAATCGCCGGAGAAATATACTTACTTCCAAGGCGGAATTTTCGACATCGGTTATTATGAGCGACGCGTTCGTTCCCTTTTTTTTGTGCGTGTGTATATTAGGTACAGATAGTCATGAACGGGCGAGGAGATTGTAACACGAGTTGTTCTTTCCAAGCTTCTACAATGACTTTTCAAAAGCTTAACTTTCTAATAGTTCGATTTACAGTTTCACGTTACGATATATATGCGCCTGCTTATAATCTCACGAGAATATATAACGAAGGAATATACGTTACATACTGTATATATACGCTCTATAACAGCCTTCGAAGTTGTTTTATTTTCTTTTTTTCTGTCTCGTAAAATAATGCCGCGCGCCGCGCTTACTTTGAGAATATATCGCGCCGCGGCAATGAAGCGCGCGCTTATTATTTTCGGCGTTGCGTTTAAATTCGAAAACCAATCACGTCATTCGTATAGAGAGATATATTGTGAATGGCTGGTCATGCGGCATACAAATGACCTCGTAAATATGAATTCTTTGCCAGTTCAGTGACAGTATAAAGAATATAAGTGTCCCCGTTGTACGTCATGCAATTACTATTTTATTTTGTAAAATTATGAACAGATGAATTTTATGCCAAATTCAAACTATACATATGTCAAGAAACTCAATAACATTCTAAACTTTCTCAAAAAATGACACGAACCCAACCCATTTCTTATTTCCACTTTTCTCCCCTACCCCACCTCAAAATTCCTCACCATTTTACCTCAAACACACACACACACACACTTCTCCGCTCCCTACTCCAGCACCTACAGCGCATCTCATTTACTTATCTCTCTCTCTCTCTCTTTCTCAAACGCAAAAACCCCTTCGACTCTACTTACCCAACACCATGGAACCGCGTCGAACTACCTCGCCTTCTCTCTCTCTCGTCAGCTCATTACGGCAATTACATTTACATACGCATCACATGCCGCCGTTTCTTCCCCTTCCCTCTCTCTCTTTCTCCCACCTTAAAAAAGCCCACGAAACCAGGACGCGCGAGTAGGTATAGCGTGGAAAAGCATCAGAAATGAGAAAAAGAGAGCCGCGCGCTCAGCTTCGTTATACTACTTATACACATCTCCTTCTCCTCCGGCCCAACAGTAGGCGGAGTCAAGCCAGGCGTAGTGGGGGATAGACGGGCGGCGCGCGGCGCTCAAGGGGAGGCATATACAACGCACAAGAGAGCGAGAAAGAGAAAGAGTGTGTGTGTATATACGTATATTCACGTACTATAGCTATACTATACGGCGGTGGCGGCGCGCTCTCGCCCTCTCGCGGAAGCCGGCATGTCGCCGCGACGGGGCCGCGCTCAGTCACCTCGCGCCAGCCGAGCCACGCGCATAGAGCTCTCTCTATTCCTCTCTCTCTCACTCGTGCTAACTCACCTCTTTTGGTGTAGTATAGTTTTGCTCGTGGCTCTGCGTGCGTGCGCGGGTGTGTACGTGTGTGTATAGCTTTATTATCTATAAAATAGACCAGCCCTTTTTTTATAACACGTGCGAAGAAGAAGAAGAGAAGCTGAGCGACAAGGCAGCGAGTGTGTGGAAGATATATACTTGGCAGCAGCCCGAGGACGGGGATACGATAACACACTATATTGCCACCACCCCCGAATGAAGTAGCAGTAAAAGGGTGGATGATTGTGGCGAGGAGAGGGCGAGAACGATGCCGCGGTGACGTACTCTGACTGGTGGTGCTCGCGGCGGTTACTGCTGTTTACAGTGCGTGTTGTTATACGGTGTATCGACGTAGTGATACACATATGAGAAAGTAAAGAAATATATATATACGCAGTGCGGCGAACATACACGTTTTGTTGGTTGAACAGTGATAACAGTGATTAAAAAAGTTGGTTTTTGGATTCGTTCCGGCCATCTGCTGGAGGAAGAGGAGGATATCGTTGTAACAGTGCGCGCCTCGGTGAGGAGGAATGGGCGCAGCGGCCGGTGGATTTCCCGATGAGAGGTACCGCATCTCTTTTATATACGCAGTGTGGTTTGGTGTGATTGTGTGTCAAGTCGTAAAAGAAGTGGCATGTGTGTGAGGAGATTTTTCGGCCGTCTCGGAGAAGTCGAAAGAAGTCGAAATAATCGTAAAAATAGGGAGAGAAAGAAGCGTCGGCGGGATCGGGATTGTAAATTCTTGGGATGCTCGCGGACGTTGTTCACTGTGCGTTGAATAATCGGAATGGGGAACAGTGCTGTCAGTGGATTTTATCGTTTTGAGCATCGAAAGATACGGATTTTTGTACGTGGTATCCGCGTGGAACATGTTTTATCTAGATTTTCGGTACACAATTTCAGCAGGAAAACGTTAAAAATCGGGAGATACCGGCACGATATACTCGACTAATTGTTCCTTTTCACCTTTGCGCGAGCGAACGCATACGTATATATTATACCGGTCGCGACAATGTCCGTGTGTGTACGTTTTTTTTTCTTATCTCGTATCCGTGAATTTTGATCGGCAGATTAGATTAAATGGCCAAGTTATTCGCACGAGCGCATTTCGTAACTCTCTATCCGAGCTGTCTCAGAATCTCGCACACCTCGGCCGTATACGCTAATAATAAGACTTCCAAGTGTTTTTGAGAATTATAAACGATCGATTATCAATAGTCCGGTGTTGTGCAATTAATTATATTCGCGGATATATACGGGAACCACGGCTCGGTGTCGTTTCGTTTTTTTTGTCGACGTTTTTCGAGACTGCCGTGTCTATACTATTACGAGACGTGAGTGTCTAAATTCGAATGGCCGCTCTATAGCTAGAAAAAAGAACTAAATTTCAATATGACTAATCGACGAACATACAGACATACAGACACCGGGAAAACAGCCCCTGCAAAAAAGTTCTCGCGCATGTTTTCGTGTCTCTTTGTCAAAGCGTACTTATACAGCAACCAACCAATCACCACCGATCTCTGCTTACGTATATACATCTACCTGCACACTACGCGTGCGCACGACAATCGTCCGCAGATCACAATTAAAATCGCGTTAACGATCGGGCACCGAGAAAACAAGGCCTGCCGATAAACGCCTCGGCAATTATCGCCGGGGTAGAAAAAGAAAATCGGCTCAAGAGGTCACCCGAGAGACTCGCGCTCTTCTTTTTCGCGCACTGAAGAGAACCGAAGGCTCTCCGGTAATTATCGACTTACTTAACGGCTGTTCGCGAAAAAATTCCGAGAAACTCGAGCGCAAATACACATACTTCCATTGCCGATATGTATAACGTGTCTGGGTATGTCTGTCTGCATGCGGTAAAGAGAGCGAGTGAGCAGGGTAAAAAATTTTTTGGGGAAAAAACGAGCGAGGAGGATAGTGTGGATGTGGGTATATGTGAGAGGATGGGGAAGAGCGAGAGAGCTGGTAAATCACGGGGTCGGAGGTGCGCGAGAGCTTTTCACTCAACTGACCTTTGTCGCGAAATTGTTCGTTTTATCCGTTCTATTAAGGTTTTGTACACCTTTCTGTAGCAATATTTTCCGACCAATAATTAAGAACGCTTCTTTTTTTCATTCTAAATGTAAAAGCAGCGGTACAACGCAATTTCTAACCTACAAAAAACGACAATTACTCATCTACGAGATAAACCCAACATCGCGCTCGATGAAAACTCATTAGAGAAAACTAAACAAAAATAAATGATATACCGACGAAACATTTATTATTATTCTTTATTTTTTTCTATTTTACACAAAAAACATAACCTATCGACGGTATATGAAAAATCGGTCCCCATCTGCACCGCGACGCGCGTGTAATAAGGGCACCGCACGCTAATGGCTTTCGAATGAATCGCGCGGTTAGGTAACCGTCGCGCAGCCGAGCAACCGCGGCGCGAGAGAAAAACTCTACACGCGTTCGCGTACTTATGGAGCGAAAAACTGGCCCACTGCTGTGGTGTCAAAAATCAAGTTCCATGTCTAAACAGGTCAAGGGTCCTTTTTTTGTTATTCAGAACATCGCGGGGCCTCGCTGCTTTTATGGAAATGCAGCGTTTGTTGGGGATCGGTTTGTCGAGAACTAGAATGGCGCGACTTTTTTGCGACGAAAAATGAGGAAAAGGCAGATTTTATTTCATCCGTTAACGGTCAGTGTTCGACGGTCTGTTATTTTTTTCCTCTCCTCGCGCGGGAAACGAAATGAAACTCGCCGTATACGAGATAGTTTTGCGTTCTGCTGTCTATATGCTACTATTTTATTAACAAACCAGAAACGGTACAATGAGGTTCTCTCTGTTACACTTCTTTCAACTCGCTCGCGATGTATATTACCCGGCCATTATTGCAAATTAAGCCGCGAGAGCGTTTTTAGTCGGGAAAATTTCACCGCTCGCTCTTCGTGGTTCCGTAAAAAGGAGGGTCAAGCCGCGTTTACGATATTTTTCGCTGGGTAGAAAACAATTAATACAGAAATGGTAAGATTTTAGAAAATACATCGGCGCGCGCGGGGTTTACGGTGTCTCGTTAAAACCAAGGCGATGCGCGCGTTTAATCGCGCAAAACCTAGACGAGCGCGAGCTTTGGAGGCGAATTCCTTCGGCTCGTTTACTTGCATTTGAGGCATTCTCTCGTATAGCGTTGTGTTTTTCCGCTGTAAGTAACGGCCTTTCTTTCGAAAATTAATGCCACTTTAAGTGAGGCAAAAATTTCGCTTAAACTGCGCCGTTGTTTGCATTGCGATGAAAGCCAGCGGTGGTGTATAATATAGTTCTGTTTTCGGGGTACCTTTGATATTTGCATTATATATTATTCGTTACGTTAAAATAGCCTAATTACGTAACACGATAGCACGTTTAATTCTTCTAATATTTTCGTCATCCGTTACATCACCTTCAGCTTCTCGCGAGCAATATACGCGCTCAACGCTATCTCTATTACGGTAACGCGTTCCAAATTCACGTCAAACTATACGGCTGCATTTCCATTCCCATCGCGTTTCTCTCGCTCGTCGGCCCCACAATAACGTAATTTTCATCCTCTATACAACTCTCTCCCTTTGACACGTCAATTATCACTCGCCAATTCATCGACGCTCGTATATATTTATAGACTCATTTATACACATATCTCTCACGTACAACCTAATTTTAGTTTCGTCATCGCGCGCTTCATATATATACACAAACTTCCATCGCCTCGCGCACCACATTAATCTCGTTCCTCAAATCAAATTCAAAACCTGCACATATGCAATATAATACTTAGGCGCACGTTCCACGTACGACATAATCGTCAAACGTCGTAGCATTTTTCCGCAGGCAGCTCCGGCCAAATAACGCGGCAGCGGCAGTACACCGTCCTCCGATCCGCCAATTAATATTCCCCCCCATCGGTCACACGAAACCCTGCAACGAGCAATAATCGCTCGCTCGTTTTCCTCGAAAGCGCGACGCGCGTGCGCGCATTTGCTTGCTTCCCTCCTCCTTCTCCTCTATACCTCCTCCTCCTCCACCCGGAGGCTGTGTGCGCGCGTTCTGCGCTCGGCTAATCGAGTGACAATTTGTGAATAGCCGCACGGGAACGCCGCGCGCGCAGTTAGCTCGAGTTGGACTCAATTTACCGAGGCGGTAATTTCCATTGGCTCTCCGTGGCTATATATGTGTGTGTACGTGTGGATGCGGCAGCTGAGGCTGGGAGACTCGCTGTCTTCGCAGGCCTGTGGGTTTGGTTTACGAGGTTATTTTGTGAGTTTTTTTTTCTTTATGTTTGGTGGGATTGTCAAGGGTATATGCGCACGATACTTGTAATTTCGCACTGAAGTACTAATGAAAAGTAAATTCGATTTGACAGAGTTATATGAAAGTGTGTCTCAACTTATTTTTCAATTTTTGATTGACACACGTTTGATATACAATCTTTAGATATATAACACGAAATTAACAATGTTCTTCATTTATCTTGATTTATTTATTTTTGTATTTCATATTCACTATAACTATACTACAATGATTTATTGTTAAATTTTCAACGACATTATGATTCTTCTTAACAAATGCTCTATATGATATTTGTGGAATGCAAAGATTTTCTCCGCACGCAAAGTAACCCGTTTCACCCATCATATACATTGTTTCCTCAAGCCACGTATACCTACACGCAATCACCGCGGCGCCGACGAGAGAACTCTACTTCCACTTTTTAAACGAGAACCAATGCGTGGTAATAAGCATCCGAATAACATTCCCCGCTCTCTAATGAAAGGATCTTTCCCCCGTCCCTATATACCTAACCACACGCATTACCTCCATATTCTCGTCCTCGTAAAACGAGCGAATTTCCGCGTGCGCAGACATACATACACAACATCCAGAGCGAATTTCAAACGTTCCTCGATTTTTTCAGCCCGCGTGCGCGCACTAAAGACTCTTTCTCTCTCTCTCTCTTCTCTGCATAAGAACCAGCCTCTTCCATGAAACGGAAAACCCCGCGCGCTGCTACACGCGGGCAAAAAACGCGCCGCAGACGAAGAAGAAGAAGCAGCAGACGAAGGAACGCAGCAGCAGCAGCAAAATCGCGAAACAATTGCACTCTACTCCCTTTGCGCTCGCGCGCGCGAGAGAGCTCGTCGAAAATTACGACTGTTTGTCCGCGAGATTTACTGCACACGAGTGAGAGAGAGAGCGCATGCAGCAGCGGAGATTAAAGAATATCGCTGCGGATTTACAGAGCAGCGGTGGTGCACGACGTATATACATATATACACGAGCGAGTAAGCGCGCAGGTATATATACACGAGAGGGAGGGGAGACCGGCCACGAATTTGTTCCACGCGCGCGCGCTGGATATGTTTGCTCAAAAATTTGTCGGGATTTTTTTCCGTCCTCGCGCACGAGGGACCGAAAGATATGCTAGAGAGAGAGAGAGACTAGCTACCGCGAGGAGGATGTTTTATAAGATTGCGCGCGGCGCTTGCTTTGTATCGTCCCCTCCTCTTCGCCGCATGAGCTGCAGGTCTCGTGCGGGCTGCTGCAGTTTCTTTTTGTACACCGGCCAGACGAGGATGGTGTTGGATTAAGGATAGAGCGGCAAGCTGCGGAACTGTTGCTTTCTTTATAATACATAGGTGCGTGTATCTGTGTGGTTGTGTGAAAAGCTGCGTTATTTAAAAAAATAAAAAATTGTAATTTCAATTTGTGTATATATATATATTTACGCGAATATATATATTTGTATATATACCTGCGAGTGGACTGTTGCAGACGGGAAAGCTAATTAACCATCGTTTAGCATAAAATATATATGTATATATATATATATTTGGACAAAAAGTCGGCAATAATTTTCGTAAAATTTTTCACAGTGACGTAAGCCGTATTTTGCGGCAAAAAAGAAAATTGTTTACGATGTACTTGCGTACACACTTTTGAAAAAAATCTTTTTGTAAATTAACCGAGTATACCGGCCGCTTGGTAGCAATTAGAGAAACGCAACTTTTTATTGTGCTAACAGTTTTTACCCCCGCGTTGGCCGCTGTACGCGTTATATAAGCCCGCGCGTATATAGAAAGTATATATTCTCTCTGCATATTGTGCTTAATGTGTCAAATAATTTGAGAAATTATAGACATTATACGCGTGCATGCGTTAACAGCTCGAAGGTATTTCGCAAAAGTGCAGCACGCGAATTAGCGCTGTTTAGCGACTACATACCTTCGTTCCCATCCGTCAAACGTGTATATATATAATATATCCCATTCGACTCGACCGACGTAAACTCGTATCCGAAAATAGCCGAGATCTATCAGAAAAAAGGCGTCGCATCTCGCGGCCGCAGACGCAAAAAAATCGCCGCGTAAAAAGTCCTCCTCGAGAACCAAGCAGCAGCATGTGAGTCTTTTGACGCGCGCGAAAACGCCGTCGCTCTCCCCCTCTATAGCGATAGCCGTGTAATTAACAAACGCGCCTGGAATCGACACAATCCTTCTCTCTCCTCTTCTTCTCCTTCGCGCGGGTAGTTTTATCGCCGAGGAAGAAGGATTATGGCCGCGTATTAAGAGAAATCGAAAAGCCGAGGGATAAAAAGTTTAAGAGGAGGAACACGCGCGCGCGCAGCCGAAATGAGAAACGCCGAGCGCGGAGAGAGGGACGGATTCGCAAACTGGCCATCTATACCAGTATGTATGTGTGTGCGAATGCACAAACGGGAGAGAGAACGAGAGGGAAGAAAATCACGAGAGCGCGTGGAGGTTCGTCATAAGAGGAATTCCTTTGGGCGATGTATATATACGAGCTCGAATGCTTGCTGCCCCCTTCGGCTGTGTGTATAATGCGCGCTCTTTTTAATTTTTTCACGTATATTTCGGTGCTCGCGCGCGCAATCAAATGCCTTTTGGGTACTTGAAGAACGCAGCTGCGCGCGCGTGCACCTTTACATATCGCATTCTCAAGAGCCCAGCCGGGCGCGCACTTTTGTTTTCTATATTAAACATTATTTATATATGTACAAACAATCGCGTATGAGCGCTCGAATAAAATAACTCACGCGAAAGAGGGCAATAATAATAATCCTCCTCCTCCTCCTTGTGTATGTATTATACCGACAAATTTTCTCTTTTCCTCTCTCTCTCACTCACTCTCTTATACTTCTCTCTCCGTCTCCTCTTCCTCCTCCCGTTCGTTCCTCGCGGTCCAGTAAAGCGAGAGAGCGAGAGAGACGACCCGATGCTTTTTTACTGGTTTATGGGATTTTTTTCACGCGGCCGAGTCGTACATCAGACGGCTGACTGCCGTGCTCTCCTTCTCTCTCTCGTTCTCTCTTCCTTCTCTCTCTCAGTTGAAATGAAAATAAAATTCTCACACACGAGCAATTGCCTCGGTCTTCGGGCGCAGGAGCTGCAGCAGCAGCGCTGCATCTCGCTAGCGAGCGCGCGCGTTTTTGAGAAGAAAAAAAGAAAGAGGAGCACACACAGCGGCGCAGCGAATGCCACAAGCAGCCATAAAAACAACTGAAAGTATTAAAAACTTTAGGCCTTTTACTGCTGAACGACGACGCGCCGCGAGGAAAGAGGCCCGCATATATGTGTGTGTGTGTGAGTATGCGAGGGAGAGAAGGATTATATCCGCGGCAAAACGCTTAATAACAATCGTATATATATACGAGGCGGAGATGGAAAGAGAGAATGACAGAAGCGCGCGGCTTATTATGCGTTTAGCGACGGCTAAAGCGGGAGAGTGCCTCGTTATTATAAAAATTCACGCGTAAGAGTTTTCAACGTTACGAGGGAAAAGTTCTATGTGCGTTACGACGACGACAAAATTTCATTTTAATTTTCCAGGATGGAGGTTTGCCGCGTAACCAAGGTGGTGGTTTATGCCCGCGGCGATGCTGGCTTTTACAATTGTTTTATTGTTATCGTTGACGTATGACGAATGAACTTTCCTCACAGGTTTTTTTTTTCAATCCTTAATAGGAAATCCTATTACTTTTTCTCCGTTTTTGTTCCTTTTATTAATATTAATATTTAACGCTGCATTTATTCTAAAAGCATGCTGCATTTAAATATACATAAATATAAAGTATTTTGTAAAACTATCGTAATTCGTCTTATAAATAAAACATTGTCTCAGGTTTATATCAGTTCACTCCGCTTTCCTGCATAATCAGGAGAAAAAACTCTCGCTGATTGGGATTATTAAAAAGTTTCACTCGAGCAAAACTGTGCGACGCGAACGTAACCCGCGTTTATTAGATTATCCGAGATTCCACACCACCGAAGGGAGAACAAGGGACGAGGAATAAAGACTGAAACTGCGAAAGATCTGCGGGTGATGATGATGAGTAAGAGCGCGCGATGCTTTCGTTTTTTCGAGTTAATCCTCGTTGACTTCGTTAACTGAAATCCGCCAAAAGATTTCAATCTTTATACGACCAAAACTGTATGTGTACGATACGCATTAAAAAATCACTCGCAGGATTTCACCCCGACGCGCGTCATTTTTATTCACCCAACAAGGCAAACATTTGCAATTTACGCCGTAGCTTTATAGTGCACTTCTCTTCCTCTCTCTCTCTTTCTCACCGCGCGCGGCAACTCGGCGCAATCGTAAATCGATGATAAATTCCGCAAACGAAAGCAAACGGGCCGTAAATCACATCGCGTATATATAATCACAGTTTTCAAACTTTCGCTATATTACACTATACTCGACAGTCGCACAAACGAGACAGCCACGCCGCCTCGGGAATCATCGTCGTATATATAGCTACATTACATACCTCTCCCATCGCGCGATTTTTCTCCATCGCTACTAGTTTTTCGCATAAATAAACAATTATATCGCGCGGCGTCCTCCATTTGCATGATAATACTCCACGCGCTCGAACCAATAACTCTCTCTCTCTCTCTCGCTCGGCTTTTATCTCATTCGACGAAATATACGGCGCTCGGCTCAATTATTAAAATCGATAATTATCGCTGTTGCCGCTCGAACCGAGCAATAACCGGTCGTTATCGTATTTTTGTTGAAGCCGGAGACAGTATATATAGGAGAACGTAAGCGCGAAGGGTTCAGCCCTGTGAAAAAGTACGTGCGCGCGCGCCTTGGGGCGATACGATGACGATGGGGATGGTGTCGGGAGAGAGAATATTCGAGTATGTGCGCGACTTGCAATTTCGTTCGACTTCTGTTGCGGAAATTCGATGGCTGGAATCGACGGGATTGAAAAACGGAGAGTCGCCGTTGCTGGTACGGTTGAATTGAAGAAATTTTCCTAAAAAATCTAAATAGATATGTTTTAGGGAATGAACTATTGACAGTGTAAATTAAGTTTTTATCGGTGACGTAAGGACCATTTAAACTCATTATAACTTTTACAGACATTCGTCAAATGTCACGTTTCCTGCTTAATTCAATTAAACTGCCGCGAATAAAAAGAAATCATTAAGACACTACCACGCCCCTCTCCGAAAACCTCCAACCCAAACAAAGCAGCAGCATCGCCATACACTCTTCGATTCTCCAGTGCATATACACGTTCCATTAATTTAAACATTACGGAATCTCATCAAACAAATTCCATCCTCGAAATATACAACACAGGGCGACGCGACGTGTCCAGAACAGCACAATCACCTTCTCCGTGCCAGACATTTTCCCCGTTCCTATACACACGGGCGTTTGTGTGACCGGTCGGACCACTCTTCACAAAACTGAAAAGTCACGACTCGGAGTATCTCGAAATCCTCCACTCCTTCGAGAAAATTATAGAGCGAGCACACGCACACACCTCCTACCTCCCCAAAAAGCCAAAAAAGTACATATTAATTTCCTACGAGAGAGAGAGAGAGAGGAGCGCTGCACAATGCACGAGAAAACGCGTCTTGAAAAACCGATTCGCTCGCCACGGGGGCGCGCATGTAAGAGCGCCGAGTCACCGGTTTAAATTGAGCCGCCGGGGAAAAGTATCTCGAGTATGAGAGAGAGAGAGCTTTCTATCGGTCAACCCTCTCCTCATCCTCGCTTCTTCGTCCATAGCAGCAGCAGCGACGGCGTCGTAAATAAGGCGAGTACGGGTGGATATCGATCGGATTTCTGATTCTTCAATTAAAAGATCAATCGATCGAAGTCAATCACTCGGGGAGGCGACAGGGGTGAAAAAAACCGAGGTGCCTCGGCGTCGACGCGCGTGCGCGCTACGTGACGTCGAGAGGATAAGAGAGAGACAGATCTCTCGATTGTTTTATTTGGGATGATTAATCATTCACCGATCGTCGTGAGTTCTTTTTTTTTTGTATATAGGCGCCCGGTTACGGGAATATTGATCTTGCGTAATTACATTTTAATCGTTGGAATTGTTGGAATTATAATATATACTTGAGTTTGATTTTTGTTGGCGTTATTAATATTCTAACGTATCTCTCATCAATCACCGTACATGTAAAATCCCGTTTTTCAAATTTGAAACTATAGTCTGCGTGATGCGCGGTTCATGCAAACGAACGAATTCCCGCAATTCTTAAAATAATAAATAAAGATTAAGAAGGTGCCTCATATATGCCGTCTTCTTCGCGTGTTACATGCAAATAACGCGTGTAATGAAATTCAATACAGACACAGAGGCAAGAAAAAACAGGGACATTTTTGTAACCCGAGGATCCCTTTAACAATTCCGTAATCTCCCCCCACTGTGAGAGGAAAGAAGCGCGCGTAACCGGTTGACAGTCATAAGACGCCTAATAACCCCATTTGCTTCTTCTCTCTTTCCTCCTTCTCTTCTCTCACCGCGCGATATCGAAGTTCCATACAAATGAGGAATCGCATTAATAAACGAGATTAAGCGCAGAATTAAGAGCGAGCATTATTCAAGCCTTTAGCCATCGCCGCATACAAAAATCATTCCGCGGAGAGAGAGAGGAGGGATCCACCTCCGCCGCCGCGGGTAATTACTGCGCATGCGCCGATATTTCACGTCCTCCCTCTCTCTATCTTTTTCTCGATTAAAACACGCCTCGGAGAACGATGGCAAAAGCTGTGGCGGGAAACGATCCTGTTTTTCTTTCTTTTTTTTTCTAGTGTATATAGTAGATCGTCGGGGTATTAGCTGATGCGCGTTTTGATGATGATTTTTTGACTGTACGAGGGAACGTGAAATAAGAACGGCGCGGAGGCGAGAAGAAACTCGAATCCCCTAATGCGATTTGTTCGCTTTTCTTTTTCTTTTAAGTAACTTAGGAGAGAAGAAAGTAATTTGCTCGATTGAGTGCGCAGGTATAGTGTTTCACGCGTAGAAGGCTACTAAACTTGCGAATTAGGTTATTGACTTTTTTTTTCATTTATATACGATACCTACATTAAATTAAACAAGAAATAACGTTTCTTATTTTAACATTATACCTGCGTTATTGAACAATTAATTAGCGTTACTTAATAAATAATGCTTGTAAGCCGACCTTTTACGGAACGAAGTGCGCGCGACACTTATAAAGTCTTTTAAATAATATTACGGCGTCTTCTTAAAAACTTTACGGGCCCGAAATACCCTTTAAAATTATATGCGTCAGGCAGCGCTAAAATCGGTACATTACTTACAGTGGCGAACGCAATTTAAAATCCAATTCTTGAGGGACACGAAACTTAATCGCTCGTCTTCTTTACGAGCTCGACGAAATATGTTACAAAAATCTGCATTTAACATAGAAAAGATTGTTTTCTTCAAAAAACCGCCACCTCGCCGCACTTAATCACCTAATCTCTCACACACCTTTCTCTCCCTAATACCCCGATCCTCTTGCGCACTTTTCCGCCACTTAAACCAACCTCTCTCTCGTTCTCTCTTCTGTTTCCCTCCTCACGGGCGACAGACGACACTCACGGAAGTCTCGGCGCGCGAAACCGGAACTTCCGGAATGCCCCCGTCCCTCTCGCGTTGCCGCAGTGTATAAGTAACCGGTTTTCTTCACAGCAGCTCTCGTTTCGTCGTCGCCCCATATATATACAAAAGAGCGAGTGTCGCCTCGGACCGTTATATACGCGCGCAGGTATTAATTCATAATTAGAGCGCAGGCGCCCACCTATAGAGCGCGGGCTAACCCACATCGCCCCTGGGGCGAAAAAGAGGAGCAAACAGCTGACGAGGTGCTGGTTTGGGAGGATTATTCTTTTTTTTTCGCTCGGTGGTGAATGTATGTTTGCTGAATAGAAATAATAATTTTAAATTTTACTTATATTCACATATACCATCGGTCCTCGTCTAATACACACACTTCGTTCGTATATCTTACAGCTCGTATTCTGCTACAAAACGAGCGTATTATTCAATTCCCACTTTACACGAAATTACCTCATCGCTGCGAACAATCGCGGAAACCTCGCAAACGAGACGAGCTCCACTCTCGCACCTCGTATTTTCGTCTCCCCGCGTGTATAGTAGTAGTAGTATACGCGCGTGGCGAGAAGAACTTTCCCCTCTCGACAGCCGCCGCGCGGCTAGTAGTTTAACTCGTACACACACGTGTTTTCGCGCGCGCGCGACTGAGAGAGTCGTGTCGCATATTTACACGCGCTCGTGTGTATATACCACCTACGTACGCGGAGGCGACACGCGTAGTACACACATATATAGCCGCGAGAGGATCCGCCGCGTATCGTCGGTGTGTACATGTGTTTGGCTGTTTTTTTTTTTCGTTGGGTGAATTATATATAATTTTTATTATAGTTGTATATGGCAAGTGTTCTATTAGTCTTATATATTTATCTCGCTTCGTATAATATACAACTATACGAATATATAAGTGCAATAAACAGCGACGATAATAACCGCCGGATAATCTTTTCGGTAGCTTATAATTCGAAATCTGTTTATTCTATTAAGCCGCTCATTTCCTTATCACACGATATATTACCGCGTTGTTAATTTTTACAAGCATCACGGCCCATTGTAAGAACGGATTTTCCCCTTTAATCATAAATACGCTCTCCGTAAGGTGGATATATATATGTGTGTGTTTTCCCAAGGCTCGAATTAAAGCGCAGATATCAAAGTGTACCGCCTTTTATTGCAGCCGCCGCGCGCGCCGTTTATTATCTGAATCGAGTGATAACATTTTATCAAGCCTCCTTGTTTAACATGCAAACGCGCAGCCTGCGCTCCGGTTATGAGGCGATTTACTTTTCCTTGAAAAGTCCGCTATTAAAAAGAAAAAGAAACGCGGAATACGTTTAACGTCACATATTATGCGCTAGTCGCGCGTTTGAAATACACGCCGCTATGTGTGTGCTATTACTGCTACTACTCCCGCCGATCAATTTGTAGTACATAAAGCAGAAACTTAATGGAAATTAGCATTTTAAATAGTTTTTCCTTCTTTTTTTTTGTTGCAAAATATTAATGTCGCGGTATATTCGTTTTCACATTTTCAGAATTATTATTCATATAGTATTTAACATGCGAGGTACAAGTCATCCGAGTCGCCAGGTATGATTATTATTGACGTGTGATCACTCATTACACGCGACGAAAAAAACTCGCTATATTGTCGTAAAAGCTGATTTTCCAACATTACACCATTCCGTTCGATCTTAAAGTCAGAAAAACGAAAAAAAAACCCTCACAAATCGTCCTATAATCCTCCACCACCTTTTACCTAAACAGCGCAAACACAGACGGCTATAATCGCGATTCGCTTCGCCTTCCCTTCTTTCACACGGGGGGGACATTCTTACACATTTTCGCCTTCTCGGCGGCTGTGAGACGACGACGCCGGCGACGGCAATTCTCGAGATTAGGCGGGAAGTCAACTTCCGGGCGCCTGCGTGGGCGTATGTATAAGCGCGCTGTGTGTATCGAACAATTAAGGCGGCGAGATAGCGCGGCCGGAACCCTTGTGAATTTTTCCGCAGTTCTCGGGTGTATATTGCAAGCAAGAGCGAGAGGCAAGCTTCGTGGCCTAGTTTCTCCACGGCGATGCTGTCTATATGCGTGTGTGTGGTACGTTTAAAGGTCGTTTGCTTGTACTGATATTAGTAATATTTTTTTACACTTTTTTGCGTTAATTTAATGTATACGTTTAGAAATATAATTTAATGCTTCGTTTTGCAAACTTCACTCCTCCTTATTTTACGAAAACAATTAAATACACGAGATATTTTAAATCCTCTCTTACAGCGACCGGATTCCCAATTTTTAACCCTAAACGACGCGCAATTAAGCGTCCCGCCAAAATTCTCGCCTGATGTGCGAGTAAACAACCGATAACCGCGTATTCGATCCCTTACATAACCACAACCGCATTCTCGTTCATCTCCTGTCCACTTGAAACCCCAAAATCCTCGGCTATTTCCTCGAGTAAACATCGCGGCAATTAAGACCGTTTTAACGCTCTCTCGAAACTTCGCACTTTCGCGGTGATGTGCCGTGTCCCGCCGGTATAATAATCACGAGACACGCGCGCGCATACCAGAAGTTTTGCTTTAGCCGGCAATTTCCTCGACCGTCAGCTGACCACCGCCAGTTTTGGCATAGTCGTCGTCTCGGCCGAGAGAATAAAAAATAGACGCGCGGCCCCAAAATGAGTGAGAGAATCGAGCGATGATTCATTGTCGGTGTATCGATAATTATAGTTGCATGCGCGTGGTCGAAATCATCCGCGCCCGTTAGAAAACGCGGGAGGATTGGCAAGCGGCCCCGCCACAGCAAGTTATCTCGCGTGTATCGTCGTTGTGTTCTCTCAATCGTGGCGAAGAATGCTATTGTTATTATTGTACACAGCACTCTGCTGCTCTGGCTTGGTTTTTATTTTTTATTCGGGGCGTTGATCAAATCTTCGCTTGTTGGTATAATTTGTTCCTGGCTAGTTATAGTCAAGCCTCTAAAAAGGTTTTTAATTGATAAAGAAAATATATTTCTCGTTAATCTTGAATCAGTTAATAAAAACCCAATTCCCGCAAAATAATCTAATTACTTTTTACCTCTTCCACCTCATCGACGTCCCGTCCAACTCAAATAAAGACGAACCCCTTCCGAACTCACTTAACGCACGTTTTTTTCCCTCTCTCTTCGCGAAACCTCCGCCTCTCCACTATTCCCACGAGTGCGGCGCTCCCTCTCTTCCGAAAACACGACGCTATAGGCACACACACACAGAAAGAGAGACAAGTTTTTCGCCCCCGCCCGATGATGAGGAATTTACGAGGCGAAAGAGCCCAGCGTGCAGGCCAATTTCGCGGCATTTTGAAATTCAAATGCGCAAGCGCGGCGCGCTTTTTCCCTCCTCTCTCTCTCTCTCTCCCATATACGCGCGCTAAATTTAAATTTACGATAGCTCGCGCGCAGCGGCGGCGGCCGCTCTCGTGTGTCTCGCGCGACATTAACCGCGGCGACGTTTCCACAAAGCCGCTGAAACGCGAATTTGGAGATTTATTTCGGGCACGAGTGTACAGTGGTGCTGAGTTGTTTCCTTTTTTTTCGGGGTAGGAAGAGTAGTGTAGTGTCGTGGGCGCTCACCAAGTCAAACAATATAATTCACCGCGCGGTGCAGGCTACTGCCGCTGCCATCGCGCTGTGAAAACACGCGTAATGGAAATAAAACGTAATTAATGTAAATCAGTTTGATTAATTGCCCGTGCGACGACTGCGCGGAGAGACAAATCTCGAGAAACGGTTGCGTGTGTGTGTGTGTCTTTAGCATTGTGCCGACGCCGACACGTGTAAGAGGAGGAATTCACCGAATTGCCGAGATATTGTTCTCCACGCGAGCGCGCTCGGTCATTAGCGCGACAAGACAGCGAACTTTGATAGATATTCTTTTTTTTTCTCGAATTCACGTTTTTGTTTCTTTAATGTCGTTAAGTTACAAATTATGATATAATTTATTCTCAAAGAATGGTGTGAATCTCGATTAACTAACTAATATATCACACTATATTTTACATAGACTTCATCACCGCCTAATAACTTCTAATCCCTGCGCACTCAGGAAAATTAATTCCACGCTAACCACTCTGACAACACACCAAACATCCCATTACCGCCTCTCAAAACCTCGGGGATTCCCGTATATAAGATATACACACAGAAGCATCCGCTGATTTATGCCCCAATCACGGCGACCACCCAGCGGCCCGCCTAATTCCCGGCGACACCTGCGCTCCGCGCGCGCGCACAATCAGCCGATCGATAAATTACATCGACCAACGCGCTACCTGAATTAACCTCTCTCGGCGCCGCCACGAGGAAAAGAAAATCCGTAAAGTAGATAGAAAATTTTCTCTCTCTGGCAGCGGTAGTATAGCGACGCGCGCGCGCATACACATAAATATTTCGTAAAAGAGTGACCTGTCGCTGCCGCGGCACGCGTGCGGCGCGCGCCGTTGATTTATCGCGGCCCGTGAGGAAAGAGAGGGACGAACGCGTAAGAGAGAGAAAGAGTCGATCGAAGAGGGAAGGCAAGAGAAGAGTAGTGTGTGTGTGTATAAGCGTGGGCCTGGGTTTCCGTGCGTTTTCTCAGGTAAAGTGGTGTTCTTCGGTATGGTGAAAGAGGTGGCCGTGGTTTTAGGAAACATTATTGTGTTTTAATGAAATGAGTGTGTTTGAGTTATTGTTATTGAATTTTTGCTTATTTGGTGTGCTAACGATTTAACAACCATTAATTAATTTTTTCGAATAAGATTTAAAATTTTTTTCGTTTCTAAATTAGTTTCCTATACAAATTGTACGGTTAAAGGCGCATAATTTCAACGATTTTTAACCGTTTCTCTCAATACAATGTCATAGCGGCCAAAAAGATTCGGGCACTTTTAAAAGCCGCTAAATGGTTCCATTCAAACCACGATTTTTCACGAAACTTTATTAATTTCAAGCCATAATTGAATCCCAGACGAGATTCACCTAACAGATAATCTCTCTCTCTCCGCGTATTAAACGGATATATATACATTCGCTCGAAGAAATTAAAAAGGAGAAAAAAAACACCAAGCAGCTCCAATCGAACTGAACGGCCGCTGAAAACACAATGGCACACGAGCGGCCCACTCTCATTGTCTATCCTCCGCGGTCCCGACCTTCGTACTTTGTAATTTCCACCACAGCTAAACCAAACAGAACAAAACCACCCGATCTTTTATTATTAATATACATATCCTAGCTCTCTTACATACACATACACATGGAGAATCCCGACGCGCATAAATATCGATTCGCGGCAATCGAAGAAGGAGGCCGACGAGCGAGCGCGAAAGCGCTGACAGCGCGGGGCGACGACCCGCCGCGATCTTAATTGCCGGATAATCAAAATACGAAGCGAGCGCGGACGGACGGGAGAGAGGGAAGGAGAGAAAAAAGAAAGGCAATGGAAAAAAGGCGAGAGAAAGAGAGAAAGAGACAATGGGAAAAACAATTCGCGGATATTAAGCGGACTTGGGTCGTTGGCCTCATCGACGACGACGACGATGTCGATTTAAATGCACCGGGTTGCAAAAATTTGTGGGAAAAGCGGCGGCGTGTGTTTTTGACACGGCGCATATGTGTATCAGAATGCATACGATGCATGTGAACCGATATGTTGTCTGGTTTCCAAGTGTGTGTTGACAGAAAGAGGAAAAGAGCTGAGTTGGAAAATTTGTTTTTCGTCAAGTGGTGGGAAAAATTTACGTGCTTGGTTACTATCAGTCTCGACTGAAATGTATTATAATTTAAATTGAAAGAATAAGAGTTGGTTCCTCTTTTTCGGTTCACACAATACAAACACACACACACACAATCGTTAATAAAATCCATCAATCATAACTCATCAAAACCCATAGCGCAGCTCTGCGCGCGTCAAGGCTCTCGACTGGATTCCTCTTGCCTTTACGCAAGTGTTATACACACACGCGCGTTGTTTCGGGCGTGTCGCATTGTTTCGGAAAATCGCGCTATCACTCTCCCACTCTCCATTAATATTTATACACTCAACTCTTTATATATACCTCTCTCTCTCTTCTTTCTCTCTCCTCTCTTCCTTCTCTACTCCTCCCGCGGCGACTTTCTAAAGGCTTGCGGAGAGAACCGCAGACTTCTCTCCTTCCCCCCCTCTCTTTTTCCACCGCCCTGTCATCTCTTACGCGGAGAGCTTTAATCTGTCGGTCTTGATTCTCTCCGATCGGTGGAATGATGAAAGAAAAGGAGGGGGAGAGAACGCGCGCGCTGCGCGTGACTCAATATAACGTCTCTCGCGGTGTGCTATGGTGTATATATACGTCGCGGCGTGTCTATCTCACTCACTCTTTTGTGCGCAAACCGGTTAAAATGGAATCCGCCGCTCGGCGATTGATTTCGTTCTCGATTTTGTACAATGCTGCGGATTTGTTAGCTGCGGGCGCTCGAGTGCGGCTGCCGTTTTGAGGGTAGGATATATTGTACTTTGCGAGAGTTTTAGGGGATTTTGTGGAGGGGCAGTGATACGGATATATTCTTGTGGAGAGTAGGTCTTTTGTAGGTTTTTTGCTACATTAGGCTATCGAGAGGAAAAACCGTTTATAGAAATTCATATAACGAAAGATAAGGAGCGCAAATTACTCGATGACGTTATGAAAATAAACGGGAACGATCATCAACGACTACTGGACGCTAGCTCACAATTTTTATGAGAGGATTTACGATATCAACGTCAATTTCCTACTTCACGGTAATTTTTCTACCTCGCTTCGTACAGACGTCCATCACGAATTTCACAGCAATTTTTCTCGAAAATGGGATAAAAAAATTTCTACTCCTCACGCTCTCGACGAAAAAAGAGCCAAGCAAAGAGTCGCGCGGCGCGCGAGAAATAAAGAACGTTGCGCCTCGTTGTTGAAAAATTGAATTTACTCGAGAATTTGATGCTAAGAGGCAGCTGTTAGGTGAAACCGGTTAAAATGAAATCTCGCGGTCGCGCGCGCCCGACTTTATTATTATTTTCTCTTTCTCTCGCCTCTCTTATGTATATACCTATCCTCTCGCGTCGAGCTCGGCTTACTACAACCTCGACGCGGCGCGTTCCGCGCGATAAATTACAGAATTTCGCTTCAATTGAATTTACAAGTTTTCATTAATTTTCCTTCTTCCAGCCGATCGCTGATCGCTCACATTTTCCTCTATACTCTACAACCGTAGAAAAAGATACGCACGAACCGATTAAATGATATGTCATCATCAGTTAAGGCTGCACGATATAGTAAGATTAATCTTGATATTGTATTGTCTTGCCTCAATATTCAAGACAATAAACTATACAATATTTATATACAGCTTTCGATACAGTGTGAAGAATGTAAAGAATCTTGTCTTGTCTTTAAAATAATTTGACATTTTCTATTCGTAATAAGTTATCGAAATAATCATAACTCAATAAACTTCGGTAGTTGCTGACAGCCATCTACTAATATAACAAGATGTTCGAGTGATAAAGGTTGGCGGGGTGGTAGACGACGCGCTCCTATATCCCCCCCGAGCCGGCTTACTTAGGTACGTGAGACTACAAGGAGAGGGTGCGCCACCTAGCGGGAGCGAATCAACTGGACTTTGGTTGGCGACATATATATGGCGGGAAAAATCAAATTTCCAATTTGGCATTTATTTATAGTTGTACCGAAATTTTATTGTTTTTGTATAAAACTTAATTAAAATTCAGTAAACTTGTAACTTTAAAGTTTTTTAAATTTACGAACATTTTTATGTATGAAACTTAATTTACTTTTACATTATTCTAGTTACATTGTTATAAAATTTCAGTTACTTACCTAACTTTCATTTAGATTATTATGTGAATTTCAATTGCATATTATATTAAACTTGATACATTTCTGTATGAAATTATTTTTTTAGTTACGTTGTTTTTAAATTTCACTTACATTCTTAATCTTTATTTCGATTATTTTTAAATATCATTTGCATACATAACTTAAATGTTTATTATAATTTTACTAAAAAACTTAGACTTGTGTATTAATTCGTTTTCAGTGTTCCGTATTCGATTTCAATACAAAACCTTTAAACTTCTATTACATTTGAAATTTCAATATTTTGGTGTTAAACTTAACGTATTTAGAAGGATATTTAAAAAATTCAATGTCCTTTAATAAATTTAAGGACATTTAAAAAGATTTGAAACCCAAATATCCGGGGATGCGATATCCTCGCAAAAAAGGAAGCTATGGAGACCTCGGACATTGAACAAGTCAATTGTTTCAAAAACTTACTATTTTACGTCACCGTACGTTCCTTTTCTACGTGGACCCCTAATTTTTTATAACAATCGACTCGCTTTTTGCCGTATGTCTGTGTTACTCCAATGCGATCAAAAATTTCAAGACAAGACAATAATATTTTTCATATTAACTGAAAAGACCAAGACAAGAGAGAAATTTTCAAGAACTTATAAGAGCGAGACAATCATTACAGAAATATTGTGATGTTTCGCTCTTGTGCAACCCTATAGTAATTAATACGCCTCGCGATCGGAAGACGACTCACTAGAGCGCGCGAACGCCGCAGGAATTCTCTGTATG